>JAOBRC010514119.1:0-11483 GCA_027575255.1 Scolionema suvaense | reverse complement strand
ACAGCACCAAATGATCCTTCCGCAACAACTAGACCATAATTAAGCTTTGCTATGCATCTTGTTTAAAATCGAGATTATTTTAAATCTTAGTTTTAACCTACGAATAAAACTATTAGTTTTAATCTACGAATAAAACTATTATTACAAGTAAATATACGAAAAATATACCACAACTTTAACTTAAGTTTACTTAATTTAATACTTTATGAATTAAATTAATTAATTTCATTTTATCTCACCACTACGACTCCATCCAGTGAGTCCGCGACAACTGAATCAACAGAAGATGGTCTCCTGAGCTTACCGCAGATTGTACATTTCTGTAGGGAAAAAGCAATTCAAAATTCAGCAAAAAATAAGTGTAGTCCATAAACAATACCACTCAGAAAACAACCTAAAGTAGGCAATGCATTTCAGATGCGTACGTCACAGGGCTCCACTTTTGATACCCTGTAATAGTGAGTCTGACCATATTTACCCACAAACCCATCCTGTTGGCCTTCCTTTTTCAATTCAAGTCCTTGATCAAAATAGACGTGTTATATACAGCCTACTAGATTTATCTTTTCTTTTCTTTTTTTTTAGCTCGTATAAGTAGCTCCTGGCATTGATAAGGTTAGACTGACGGAACATGTATGCTAGGCAATAACTGAAGTAGCTAGTAGTATAAGTATGTTGAAAGAGTACTGCAGTTGTATTACTGCAATTTCTTGTTTCTTCGAAACTCGATGTGGCAAGCAACTTTTTCCTGAACTCAATCCACGAATTTACAAATACACACAGCTACATCAGGAAGTATGTCTAGTCACAGTTGCCTGGTTAAATGGCACAAAATGGATATAAAAGAGACAAAAAGAAAGCCATAATATTGAACGCCTAATTTTACCGGGGGGGGGGGGGGGGGTTGGGAAAAAATGCCTGCTGTCTCTGAGGGGGAAGATCTGAAATGGGAAAGTGGCAAATTTTGAATTTTCTGGAGGGTAGCAAGGAAAGGATGGTTAAAGAGTTTCTGGGAAATTGATACATGGAGGACGCTATGGATCTGAGCTTTTTAAATATACAAGTTCCTTGAGGAAGCTTTTCAGAGGTCAGAGCAAATCTTATAGATTACTCTACTTTATGGAAAGAGCATCACATAACATCACTAGCCAGACAAAACAAAAACAGAAATGAAAGAATTTCATACAGCGACCCCAAGCCCCTAAAAAACAAGAGGAAAGGCAGTGCAATATGAAACAGAGGAAGGGGATATGATCTAAGAACCAACATAATACTGCTATTTTATTCTGAGAGTGGGAAAGCAAGAACTTTAGTGTCTTCACAAATACACCCACCACAGGGTTTGCAATTTCGTGTTATCAATGTTTTTGATAAAAAAAAATGGCACTATACTAACAAACACCACCCATAAATACTTTTGAGAGACCCTTCGTCTAACAAAGGAATTGATCTGGAACATTCACTGCTTCATTCATCGATAGCAAGGGCTTTCTCTATATACAACACACACTGACTTGAATACTCATCCAGCTGCTAACTACTCTTTTCTCTTGAAGCAAAAGATAAGACCTCATTTTCAGAATATGACTGATGGCTTCAAAATGTTACACCTATTTTAAATTCTCACATTGACTGCTGTCAGGTGAAGGGGGGGAGGGGGGACTCTATCACATATGCATTTCGATTGATCCAGAATCTATGCAACATATTGCAAAGTAGATTCTTTGAGAGTACAGCTGTCAGAAACAGATTATTTTCTTATTTACACTTACAAGAGTGTACTATTCAAAAGATTTAATCAGTGTCATGGCTATAGGTCAACGTTTGTAACAGCTACTGGTGGCCACTAGTCTCCAAAAACCATTATGAACCAAAATGGCACAGAACAGAGGACCTGTTAAAAATCGTACCTTACAAAATTCCATGTTGAGACCTTCAGTTCAAGTTTGTTTTTATGCCTCTATGTGATACAGGTAAAAGATAATCCATTATCATATTATATACCAGAATTAAATTATAGTATTATCATTACATACATTTAAATCATTACTAATAAATACTAGCTATCACTATTAACCTCAAAACCACATGTCCATTCAGGTGTGTGACGACTCTGCACACTGACAGATTTCTGAAAGAAACAAACACCCAAAACATTACAAGTATCACAGACATTATGCTTCATAGGATGGAAGCCCCATAGTACTACCAAGGGATATCCGTCATCAAATCATAGAGGAGGTAGTAAATCACACCTACATTATAAAATCGTAGGGACACAGCCCTTTTATTCTGATGCCCTACTTATGTAGCTGTAATAATCCACCAGCTGCACAATAAAGTATACACAAATTAAATATGAACATTTTAAGAGTTCAACTATGTAACTATGTTTATTATTATTATTGAATAACAACCACCAGGAAAACTTTTTCAAAAAGCTACTCTAAATAACAGGGGTTTCAAAATAATAGGGAGCCTGAAAAATTTCGGAAAGAATAAACTAATAAACGGGGGGAAGGGGGATCTAACCAATTTCCGAATTTAAGAGGGAGATTGGTCGAAGTCCAATAAAGTAAATCAAGGTTAGTAGCCTCTGTAACAATGTAACACAATGAATATGATACAAACTACACTTTAAATGTACAACTGAGCAGTTGTTGCATTCAGGAAAATGAACCACGGACTGGAGATTTGATCCAACTCAAAATTAATAAAAAATAAATTCCTCCCTCCGTTTATTATGACTTTAAGAGTACCACTTTACATTGAAAACCCATCCTAATACTCAATCGATCAGCAACGTACAGAAAACTGTTTGCAACCAAAAAAATGCAGAAACAAACACAGGGAGAACACTACAGCAATGAACCACTCTAAAATGATATTCCTCCTGGTGATAGATCCTGTCAAAATATGAACACTGGTTTTTATTGAAGTAAAAAAGTTTAGGTGGTTCTGCAGCGTAATTTTACTCGTCAGTGGCGTCATATAGGACCGTTTCTAAGGTCTTTGGTTTCCCCTAGTAATTGAACATTTAAAGGACTCACTTAAACATCATGAGTAACCTATTTCACCTTTCTTTCAGATAAGACAAATTTAGATTTCTACATGTGTTCAATGAAGAGTAATTTAACAAGTAAGGAGATAATTTTATTTGGAATGACCATGCATCATGCATAATTATAGTTCAGAAGCAAAATGATGGCAAGCCAAAATTCTCAATACCTTTGAATGCAGATATCTCTGGAACCAAAACAGATTTTTTTTCATGAAATAAAAAGCTAGCTACAGTCATATTTTTGAAAGCTCTCTTGCTTTGCCAAAAACCACTTTGGACTGGTACATCGCTATAACCGTACAATACCAGCAAAAAAGGCACCTGAAAGCCTTCTCCAAACCACTGACTATCCATCCATATTCAGGTCAAAGAGTAAAAGAACTAAGTAATACCACTTATCCACACTGCTTTCATATCTCATGAGTACAACACACCAGTTTCTCTGATCCTTTTATTCATCTCTGGGTAGCATTGAGCACTATGTGCAAATATTCAACAGCAGGACTACCATCCATTTAACGAGTGACGAGAGAAAGAGCCCCAGATACTACTCGCTAAAATTATAGCCACACTGAGCAGCGAGACTACAATTTCCACAGGCCACTTTTACTCCCCATCTTACTCACCAGTGGACTGTGTGACATTGGCAATAAAAATAATTCAATTGAAATAAATCAAATGAATTAAAAGGTCCAAGATATTTTCCTACCTCTCCAGTCTCTTCTTCTTCGCCTTCTCCTTCTCGAAACTCAACTTCTGCAACAATGTAATTTGCTTTTGTCCCATACAACTTTCCTGAAAACAATAATGTGGCACGAAAAATAGAACGTGATACGTTAAGCAACACTGACAGTCTATACTTTTTCAAACTTCCCATCTGAAACAATAGCACAACATGGCTTTTGAAAAAAGGAGAAAGCAACATAAAGTAATAGATCTGTTTTTATGCTTCAGTAGCTAAATATATGAAAACCCAAAACTTTTAATAAATGCAATTCCTTTCGACTGTTTCGTCAGAGATCTCTTTCATCGTTTGAATTAGTTCTCTTAAAGAAAAATATCTCCATAGATCACTACTTGAGTGGCCAATTATTCACAATGGACAATGAATATACTCAAGATTAGGACAATTTTTTCTAGCACAAAGCTGTATCTTAAATTTGCCATTTTGGGGACTTTTCGTTGATTTAAGCAAAGGCATACTTTGATTAAAAAAAAAACTGTTTGTAGTGATGCCATGCCACCAATCAGTGAAGGTTGAATGCCAAAAAATGCTTTATAATTGTTTTCCTTGAGATGAGATGTCTGGGACTAATTTGCTGCACTCAGCATCATTTGTAAGACGGATAGGGGATTTACTTCATAATGGTAGACTTTGATTTCAACTTTTTTAATTCTAAATCACTCCCGCATCACTCAAACATAGAGTTGGTAGAAAAAAGATCTATACTGAAGTACAACAATGACTACTTTTGCAAATACATTGTAATGAAGGACATGATAAGTTGATAGTCTGATATGCGTAGATGAGTGAAATAGTAAGGCGGCAAACTTTTTAAGCACTCCGAAAAAAGATGTGCAGGCGGCATTTTATGAATTGTTTTAAAAAATCTATAGTACCTCTTTAAAGTCAGAAATCGCAATATTTCGATCATAAAGTACCATGCCACACCTGCTTGTCTGTCATGAAACACTGCTCTGTTGAGTAATCCTAGTACTATGCGCCCTAAAAAATATTTGTTGATCAGATCTTATGATAGCTGATCAATCTACTAGCATTTACATACAGCATGTCTTGAATGTTTATGAGCAGAAATTTTATTTTTAACGGTTAGGTGAAGTGAAGAGGAGGTGAAAAATAAATGAAATAACACAGAAATAACTCCGTAAAAAGCACCAATGTGGCATAAATTTTTAGACGCGTGCGCTTACAGATATCAGATTATCAACCTAACATGGCCTAAACTACTTCTTGAAAAAATGCACATATATCAGCATATATTTAGAAGAACTACAAAAACTAAAGACCATTATGCTACAGATAAAAATTGTTTTTACATTTAATACATACCCCAGAATCGAGCGCTGACAAGTGGGTGACTGAACACTAACTGTTTCAGAGCCAGAAAAATGCGATACATTTCTTCTCTACCTAAACCAACCCCAGCTTGTTCGAAATAGAAAGCCAACTCCATACAGTTTGGTAGAGGTATCTCAAATTCTTCCTCATTTTCGCCTCCTTCTTCATCTTCATCAGACTTCTAGGAAAACAGTAATTCTACGGTGACAGTAGGATTATAAGACAATAACACTATAAATCATAGCTTGAGAATAAACTCCTAGGGTTTTATGCAGCCAGTAAACGATTTTATTGATTTTTACAGGTTATATGTAGCCATTTTTTCCCAAAATATATTGAATTTTCCACGATTTTACATTAATAAAAGAGCCTTTTCAAGTGAAAGCCATTGAACAAACTATAAATTTCATGTTTACCAGTGCCAGCAAGCAAAACCTTTGCATCTCATGATCCAAAACTGGTGGTCAATTAGGGAAAACTTCAATTTGGAGTTTTAAACGGCCCTCAATAACACTGGCTGCATAAACCCCAGGAAGTCAATTAAAATTAGAAATAAAACAACTCACCGTTACTATTATTTTTGAAACATGTGGTGACATCCCATCAATACTCATGGCAATTATTTACTACCTTAGTTATTTACCTAGTACCTTTAGTTATTAATCTACTACCTTTTAGTTATTTATCTACTACCTTTTAGTTGTTTATCTACTACCTTTTAGTTATTCATCTACTACCTTTTATTAATTTATCTACTACCTTTTAGTTATCTATCTACTACCTTTTAGTTATTCATCTACTACCTTTTAGTTATTTATCTACTACCTTTTAGTTATTCATCTACTATCTTTTAGTATCATATCTTGAAAAGCACTTTGTTCTGAGAATATGAATAATTTGCTCCTAGCAAGATTCATCAAATGTAGAAATTTCAGTGCGTAAAAAAAACATGACCAATTTTTTTATAAAAATGACCACATCTAGGCTGAGAGTTTTCCCAGATATCATATATCATACATGGTGCTGAATACAACACCGACTATACTAAATACTTTCAAAAAACAGACATACCTCATTTACAGTAATAGTTAATGAAATGATATATGGCACTTCTGTATAACATGAGAATGATAATCAAAATTAATGACTTTCTTCTAAATTTGAGATGCAGCACAAACTCTTATGGTACTCACCTGAAAGAGTTTCACTTGTTGTTCAGCGAGATTAGCTTGCTGTTGGAGATCTTGTTTCTGTAAAAGAAATAGATATATTAAAAAGAATTGTTTGAAAGTCTTTGACCAAACCTTAACCTTATTAGGGCTGGGCTTGCTGGGGTTCCTCGTGCATGGAGGCGGGGTGGATTCCGCCCCGTTTTGATATTCCAGGAACAGAAATAGCTACTGTACATCCTTGAAACTTGGTGCACTGATAGATCTCCAGGTAGTGAACGAAATGGTAACAAAAGAATTGACCCAAAATTGCAGGTGGCAATGATGACATCATCATGAATTTCGGGAAACAACGAATTTCCTCAGATTTAGTGTACCCTCCATAAAGACCTTTAAACAGGTACCTGTTTTCCTCAGAACCTCCTAAACTATTGCAAATGTCATTCTAATGATTACTTTACAACTAATAGGAATTTATAGGAGTTCTGACGAACATGCCTTTTTACGATTGTCAGTCAGTAAAAAGGGCTATTTTCTCGCCAATTGCCTGAAACAATAGGGCTCTCACGGAAAATGGGTCACCTGTACAGAAATTTTTTCAATTCAAAATGTTGCTAAATACACTCTATGAAAACTCATAAAGTTTCGTGGTGACTCGCAATGGCGTGCAGCAGCAACAAGCAATTATCTAGAAGGGGGTGGAATCTGTCCCCCTCCCCTCAGTCCAAGTAGGGTTAAACAGCAAGCTGCTGCCATTCACAAATACCTCAGTTTTGTAACATTTGAGAAAATCGAAAATTACAAGAAAAACGTTGGAAAACACAGAATTGTCAGCAGAAAACTTATTCACAGCAAACTACCAAGCATGTTTTGGCACGAAAAAAGACTGCTGACGAGCTTTCAGGGTCATCTCGACATCATGAGAGTCTGGTTTTGCGAACAACTTGGCACAAATTTTAGCCCTTTTCATTGACCTGATAGGTCATACAAATGAAATTTGAAAGCAATTCAATGCAGCTCAGAACATTAAGAAAATCCTAGGTTGATTCAGTATCTAGAGCAGGGGAAAGAAGTGCTTACATAATATTGATAGCACATGCATAAATAGGGTTCACGGAGTTCCTGTCTGGCCAGGTTTCTATGGTGCATAGAGTTGTTTTTATTTTTCTTGTGTATGAAACCTGTTTACATGTTTATATGTTACATGTTTTTTAATGAAAAGGAAATGACTATTTTTATAAGTCCACAAAATCACTGCCCTTTAAAATATCGGAAAAAGGATTATGCAGAGGGTCAACAGTAATACAGAAGGTTAACACGGTACACAAAGAGAGGTAGAGGTTAAATGCTGTTTCCTTTCATTTCCTGTAATCAAATTGTCCTACTTCTTCAAGCGGTTGAATTAGCGTTATTAGCCAATGCTGTGCTCAATTTCCTCCCAACAACTTGTCGAAGATGAAATTCAATGGAAAACAAATCCACTGCAATAATACTATTAAGTGCTACAAAAAACACATTTCTAGTAGCGCCTTTGTTAAGCTTTCAATCTATAAATCAGATCAATAAAAGTTAGACCATGGAACTCAAATTTGTGGGCAAGAAATCTACAAGCTTTTACAGAAGTTTGCAAAATGCTCTGAAAATGTTTGAATAGGTACAACATTTAACACATTATGAAGAAGAAAGGGTAATAATACTCATTTATAAACTCTGCAATGATATGAAATCACAAATAGAGACCTATCAAAGAGGGACCATATTTTCTTTTAAAACCACTGAGTCATAAACAAGTTTTTAAGGGAAACAATGATCAATAGTGAAATTTAAGCAGACGATAGAGCTGAATAACACATGGCACACAGTTTCTATTTTGTGACAAAGCTTGTGTAGTTCTGGAGATATTTAGTCTCAAGTCGAGCAGCTGCTATCTTGCCACTAATTATGAATGATGTCGCAGGTGTCACACTCAAAATATCTATATTTTGTTTCCAAAATACTCAACATTGAATTATTGCACTTGAGGTTGTCAGTTTCATTTCATCATAAAGCTACATAAGCAATATGTTTAAGATCCATTACAGAAAATATAAGCTTTCACGTCACTAAGGATATAGCAACACTTAGCGACAGTCTTCAATGACATCATGAAAGACTGGAAAAATCAAAATGGTAGCTGCTAGACTTTGAGAGGGAATATCTCAAGAACTAAGTAAGCTTTTCTTATGATGTTGATGAGAAAGTCCATGCTGTTTTGTGCTCTATTGTATTAGAATTTCATTTCTGACCATTGCTCCCCTTTAAAATAACTTATGCAGAAAAGTTTCTATCGGCACCAGCCCTGGCTCTTTCAGTGGAACTCAAGCACTTAGAAAACACTTTTACTGAGCATGAGTTAGTAAATTTTAGTTGTAAAACAATAACAATTTCAAAACAGTTTATTTGTTGTCGACTGATATTTGCTAGCAACGGCAAAAAAGACAGTCTGCAAATCATCTTGGTTGCATTGATATGTTTTTTTACATTCATCCATACCTATCCCTAGTCCCAAATATGTAAAGCCTGAAGCAATATAAAAACCAATAAGTTTCCAAGTATTGAAGAAACTGACCTCAACATGGGAATCCTTCTTTACATTTTCACCAATGTAAGACTCAACAAGTGCTGAAAGATAAAGTGTGTTACCTTCTGATAATAATTCATAATCATAAATTAATACCATCTTAAAAACAGTGCATAAGGGTAAACGGTCCAAAACCAATTTCGTGCAAAACAACTGAAAAATAATGTCAAAATTTTGGCCCAAATTTGGCCCACAATGATATCATCAAGGGTGATGACATCATCAGACGTTTTTGACCATAAAGTCAAGTTCAGAGTCCTTACATGTTCCAACCAAATTTCAGCCCGATTGAGGTGTTTTAGGGGTTTTAACACAGAGGGAAAGGGGGTAATTTTACCTTTCCCCCGGTGGTACATGGGAACAAACAAGCCCGGGTGAAATACGATTAAGTCATAGTCAGGCAAAAAAATTTACAAAAACTGTTATTTATGTTTATGGCAGTTCAGTCCATACAATGGGAGCTCAGTACAATGGTACCAGATGAGGCTGCAAAAGGTTTGATGCCACCCTTGGATTCTGTGCACATTTTTTTGGCACTAATCAGATTTATGTAATCAGGTTCAGTGTTTTGAATAGTAAAGAGTGGGAGAATCATTGTGTGGGAGATTCATTGTTACAGTGAACAAGCAAACTACTAGCCCATTATTGCTTTGTCGGTTGGTTTGTGATGAATGCATTTACTCTGATGCTTGGTACAATTTCGCTGGGTGTCAATGAGTAATATGGAGACCTGTAAGCATAAAAGCATAATAAATTATTATTCAATAATGGAGTGTTTCAGCCTCATTCATTAGATGTTTATCCGCAATGTAGCAGATTCTCTAATCCTGTCACAGTTTTCTCATGTTTCTTGCGTTATGTGCTTCACTCAATAATCTATGATGTTGTATACCGATCAATGTGAATGGTTCACAGGCTATGATTTCAGACTAATATCCTCATCTGCTCCACATAGAAAAGGAACAACAAGAATTAACTGGTCCCAATTCGTTGCAGAAAGAAACAAATTTTAAGAAATCTACAGGTTAGCAGTAACGCACAACTAGGTTTAAAGGGCACAAATGCACAACCTTAAAGCTTCATTGTCCGAATCATTTATGATTTGTTTTTTGCCATATTCTCACCAGCATACCCTGTTGGGCAGCACGAAATCACAGCCGGCAGTCTAGCAACAAACATGGCAGACTGTCCAAATTAAACAATCCATGGCAAAACTTTCAGCGATCCAATTCATATGGCAAAAGGTGACAGGTTTCAAGGTGGATATACTTTGTCTGGCATAAATCCGCTTCGTGCAATGTGGTTTAACCACTGTAAGCATTGCCACGAGATCTATAGTTTTGGACTCAGTCACCGAGCTGCGCAACTTGGTTTGTGGTCTGCACATGAATTGGCTATTTAAGCAAGTAAGCACATGAAAGAGAGGCTGTGATCTGCCCCAACAGTCTTTATAGCAGTACAATCTGGTCACAGGCAACAGCCCATAGATAGAAAAACTTCACCATCGATTTTCAGGTAAAAGTAAACGAAACTAATTCAAGCGGCAAGTTACAGCTAATCTTACATTCAGTAAATGATCCCCTGCTATGTCCTCCAAGGTGGACCTCACAATATCAACTTGCATAAGTTCTCAAATGATATGTATGATACAGGTACATGACAGTATTATTATACTAATGAAAAATTTGTGACATCAACAACAAAGAATACTGCAGCACACTCACAAGTAGCATTACTTGGTCGTTCAGTTAAAACTTTGTTCAGTACTTCACAAAGGTGGTCATATCTAGAAAAAACAACAAGATTTATTCATAGCATTTACTGGGAAAGCATTTTTTCAAAACCACTAACTAGCAGCAGGAAAGTAATAGTAAACTAAAAGCTATGTGCAGATTCTCTTTCTACTCATCACTTCACTATCACTTTACTATCGCTCAGTGCTAGATTTAAATGAACCTCTGCTAGTCTTAACCTTTAGGGACTTAAGTTTACTACCAGAGTGAGGAAAATTTTCAGGGCAGTACTGCAATGGTACGTAAAATGATTAAAGACCTTTATTCAAGTATTTCGATTCTACACCTTTTACGTGCAGAATCTGACCTTAGTGCCATTGAATTAGCTCCCGTATAAATTTTTTTTATTGACAAAATTTTCTATGGATTTCTGGACATCACCTTCTCCAGAGAACGAAAAACTAGTTGGCCATAGAGTTGCCTTATATCACGGTTACTGCCATTAGGTATATACTGAAAATGCTGCTGCTTTCAGTACATACCAATAGTGGTAGAAAGGGGTTTGATTCAATAGGCTGGTTGAAAACTGCGGATTCAGCAAATTTAATATAAGAATAACGATTTCAAATTCCTCTATCCGCCTGCATTTGTTCCTCTCATCTGCAGCCTGTAACAATATTTCAGCGATTTGTGGTCCAGGTCTGAATTTCGCTATCCACCAGAAACTTCTGCAGAAAGTTATGCCTATAACTGGCAGGGACCAAGGGCTAAAATTTCACCCTTACATTTTTGACATCTTGGTCAGTGAGTGTTATGCTTC
>JAOBRC010514008.1:324-11483 GCA_027575255.1 Scolionema suvaense | reverse complement strand
CTCTCCCCCTTTAGCATAGAGAATCGCTCGGTCAATATTAGAACAGAGGGCACAGGAAAGTCCCACATTAATGAGAATAAAGCAGGCACTACTGCTTCTGCGTTTGAGTTTCGTTTGAGCGTGTTGTCATGTAATCAAAGAGTCCAAAAGGAAAATCAAGGAAGCAGAAGAGAAGAAAAAAAGCACAATTATTTCAGTCGAAAACGAGCAAACAAGTACGTTGCAGGTACATTGCAGGTACAGCAAAGCAGAATACAGGAAGCAACTTGCAATTAAGCCAATGCCAAAAAGGTGGCAAATTTTGTGATATGTCATAAAACTACACTCTTTTTCTTGTAAGAACAATTGTATAAGAACAAGAACCATAATTTTGCCGCTAAATTAAGAACAATTTAAGAACAAGCCCAGGCTCAGTTTAATCTCAGAAATTAAGAACAATAACCCTATTTCTTAGTTAAAACGGTTAAATTTTCTGATAAAGCGACGACTTTATGAAGATGAATTCAAATGTCATTAACTTTTAGTTTTGAGACATAGTTTATGTGTAAAGAAAGCAATTCTGTGCTAGAGGCGACCAAACTTTACGCCAGTGTTGTCTGGTAGCATAAGAACAAACTAAGAACAATTGAGGCTGAAAATCGGAAAAATATTAAGAACAACGAGCCTCAACTCAAATTGTCTGGTTCTTATGTAAAAAAGAGTGTAAGTTTGCTTTGGTTGAGAAAGAACCCACAGCTTCATCACCTGTGCTTTGTTACTGTCAAACCGGTCTATAGTGGACATGCCATATAGTGCAAACCTACTTACAGTGGACAGTTTTTCTAGGAACGGGACGAATCCCAGTCAAACTATCATGGAGAAACCCCTGCAGCGGACAGTTTTATAGCGGACTCTTGTCATAGCGGACATATTTTCTCGAAACCGAAATTTTGCTTTAAAATTAAACTGTATGTTGCGGAAACTCGTATTTTACTCGTATGTAGGCTCCCTGAATTGTCACAAGAATACAATATGAAAATGTCTCAAGATTACTTCATTAGTTTCTTGTAGTTTTTGGTGCGAATCGTTGGGCAGTAAATGTAATAACATTATTTATGAGGCTAGGTATTTTGTTTTTTCTTTTCTTCTCAAAATATTGAAAAAGCTCTATATAGTGGACACCTGGTAGCAGCGGACACTTTTCCAGGAACCGTAGGTGTCTGCTACAGACAGGTTTGACAGCATTATTATTTATCATTTTTTGTGCCGGACCCAGTTTTCAAGAAAACGTAACTCGCACGTAGCCGCCGACCTAAAAACGTTTTGCTAATCATGCCTTAGCCTAAACTTATGCCAGCAGATCTAAACAAATAAAAATTCAGCACGTGATCACCTTCCGCATCATCCCAAACTATGGGAAGAAATTATGCGGGAAGAAAATTTCGCGGATTTCGCGGTTTTGGGGCGAATCCGCGAAATTAAATTCCCTTTTTTACCTCCGAAAATGCTTGACCGCGAAAATTAATTCCCGCGAAATATATCCATCATCGAGCTGCGAAAATAAATTCCACAAAAAATATAGAAAAAAACCGAAAACTTTAAATATAATGCATTCCTTACCAACTAGCTTTCAAATAAGGTCCAGACTCTCTTACAACGATAAGTACAGCATGCTAAAACGAATTTTAATCTGGAAATAACTTTCCCAGAATTGATAAAGTGTTTATCTGCGAAAATGTATTGCCGCGAAATGCTCTGTTTGGCATTGACCGCGAAAATTAATTACAGCGAAATATCCGAAAAATTTGACAGCGAGAATTCATTCCCGCGAAAACTTCTTCCCTTAAGGTAAATCATATTTTGCAAGTTTTCGCCCTTTCAAATTTGTTGCGCAATTTTCTTGACAATGCACAAATTTTAATTTTAATTGCCTACTTACAGCTGTCGGATGTGATTTGAGAACACTGTTCAGGCAAGGAAATCGGTCTAGTTTGATACTGTGTAAGTTGGTATAGCCGTAAAATCGGTTGATCACGCTGTCTTCGCCGCAATTACAAAGTTATGATCGGATTTTGCACAAAGACGGCTCGGAAAATAGACTGAAAAATGGTGAAATTATCATAGTTTTGCACCTGACTGAATGATTTTTTTTTAGATTTGAGGCAAAAATAAACCCGAAAAGGCGATTGAAAATTTTAAAGGTGTTTATAATTTGTGGTGCACACCATTCTATTAGCCAATATGCACCATTACCTTTCGTATACAAAGGAAAGACCAAGAAAATCTTTCTCTGCAGTCAAACGATAGCAGTATCTGGAAAATCACAATTTCTGCTATGCTTTGCAGAAGTTCTGGAAAAAAGTGGTAGAAATGATGTTGGTAGAACAAATAATTACTTCACGGAGAGAAGTTTAGTGCAAAAAAAGACAAAACAAAACAAAAAAAAAAACACGAAATCATTCATTTTTGTGGATTAACAGCTTAATCCTCATGTGAGTCAAACTTTGAGTTATAAAAGGGAAAATACCTTCAGGGAGGAAATTTTCGCGGTCAAATTTTTCGGACGTTTCGCAGGAATTAATTTTCGCGGTTCGCGGTAATCAAAGCATTTCACGGGAATAAATTTTCGTGGTTGGACACTTTTTATAAATTTTTGGGAAGTTATTTCCCCATCAAAAAGCATTTTAGCATGCTGTCCATGTCACTGAGATAGATAGTCAATGCACTATTTTAAAGATTTTCGGAATATTACTATATTGTTTTGTGGAATTTATTTTCGCAGTTCAATGGTGGATAAATTTCGCACGAATTAATTTTCGCAGTTGAGCATTTTTGGAGGTAAAAAAGGAATTAAGTTTCGCGGATTTGCTCAAAAACCGCGAAACTTTCTTCCCTTAAGGTAAAACTGATCTGTATCTAAGACAAGTCAAAATGTTCACTCGGTAACTGAGTAAATAGTCAAAAGATGGGCATTTTCACCGTCTCTGTACGTATACAGCTATTCGGGCGGGTTAGCATATTTGGGCAAACTATATCTGTTCACACGTCTTCAATGCAGTTGAATGTCAGCAGGAAGATGTCAGGAAGTCCATTTTCCGGCACTATAATCTGAAGACCCTAACTTTTAAAATTTTCCCTTTCGGCGGCAACCATGATGGTGTCTCATTGAGACCCTCTCAAGAATGAATCAGTCTCTTCCCTCCCCCCAAACTGAAAAAGCTTGTTACGGCCCCGAGTTATCAGCAGCACATATAGAACGAATGAGCATCCAGTCGACAATTTCAGAGCTACAAAATCGCAACCCGCACTTTAACTTTGTCGCGATTTGAATTTTCAACACGCAGTTCAAGACTTTTCGCCTCACACTTGAATTTGCAATCCGCAACTTGCACTTTAAAATTGCAGCGAAAAGTAACTCGCGACTTGCACTTTGCTACTCCGCCACTCATTTAGGATTGCCAGGTTCGCATCGCAAATTCCGGCTAAAGTTCTGTCTAGCCAAATTTCGCTGGCTTGTGATATCATCTCAAAGTTGGGATATATCAAGATGATACCAAAGTGTATTTTGTTTCATTTTTGCAGCACTAGTCCATACGGCGATGGAACAAACAATACAACAGATTATAACCAAATTTCAATATATTATCTATTACAATAAAATAATAGTTATTGAGTGTCCAGCTTAGCAAGACACGTACAAAAATTATAATATTTTCATTGTCAATGGGGTCGTCTACGATACGTTTTGGAAAAAAATTGTAAGAGATGCTGTTCAAAGAGAAGTATACGTCAGAAGTACCTGTTATCTACAGATTCTCCGAAGTGAATGTCACAGTTAGCGAGCTCATAAAAAGTTGCATTCAACGACTTGCATCCGAAACTGACCCTCAACTTATAGTCGACAACCAGTGTAACATCAAAAATGTAACGAATGTTGATACTAAAACAAACTGAAAATGGCAATTTTTGGATATCGTCGAGGCTCAAGTCAAACATGAGTTTTTCTTAGATATGAAACATGACCCACAAAAGTACTTCTATCACTCACAGGGTTTAGACCAAAAGATGCGAAAAAGCAAGGAACGGAACGACAAAAATTTCTAAAAAATTACCACTTTCGGCCAGCAAAATAGCCAGGCATAAGGCGAACAAGAATTTGGCCCATGTTTTCTGTCAACGAATGCTCAATCAAACGACTATCAAACTTCTCCTAAAACATGACAAGTAAATAACAAATGGACAAGGAAGCATTTCCGGCTCACCTTAAAAAGTTCAAGGGGTTTTCTGACACCTGATTCATAACATGACTACAATTGCTGAAACGTTCCATGCGTAAGTCATAAAAAAAAAACAAAAACAGTACGACACATATCATTTTAACCGAATAATAACCACATCCACGATCAAAAATAGTTTTCTCTGATATGACAGACGGTTCATCACAAAACTGCAATAGTCATCATATTTGACACCAAACATTACAAAAACATTCATGAATATCATTTCTTTCTCCAGAAACACAAAAAAGCACCATATTTGGGGTCCAAAATAACTACACCCAAGGCAACAAGTTTCCTCAGAACCAATATATTTGTCATGAGGTTTGAGGGAAAAAAAAAATAGATTGCACGCATGTTTTTTGGGAGTCTAAACGGTCATCAACAAGCTGAACAATCCTTGAAAAAAAATCCAACTTCATTACCCTTGACTATCGATTTTCACCGACATATCCAACTTTAGAAAAAAACTGTATTCAGTGACATGTACGTACAAAACCAAAAGCTTGAAATTTGAAATTGTAGCATGCCAACTTTTAATTCGATGTTCTAAAGTGCAGCATCAATTCACTGGATATCTAACTCTAACCTCACAGTTATCGATTCACTCGATATCTAATTTCGAATTGGGCGACCGCTCCAACGAAACAATAATAAACATAAATACGCATATAAATACATAAGCAAAATAATAAATAACAGTTTGACAAAAACGTAACAAACAAACCAAGTATCTGTACTGATATTCACACTAAAGCAATAAAAAATGACCATTTCATATTCTCAGACATAACACATTTAATTTCTGAAAACATATGAATGCATCAACGGCCACGTCCAAGAGAACCCGTAACACCTCGAATAAGCAACCACCTTTCAAATTTCGCAGAAACCTGCGCTTGTTCAAATATCTCACAAGAACCTTAATTGAAAGGTAATTTAGCAAAAATAATGTTGAATTGCCTCCATCTTCACTTTTCTCTTTTTTATCAAGAACATGAGAAGGTTTTACCTTTTTTCAATAACTTCCAAATCTATATTTTTAAGTAAGGGTCCCCCATGGATCCTTAAAAATCAAACAAGTTCCCCTGGCGGTCTATTGAGAAGTTATGGCACAGGTCCCTGATACGCACATTTACTAACGTGTTTGCACCAAAAAGTGCATGAAACCATAAAACCATAAAAAAGACAATGCTGCCCCCGAAAATGGACACGCCTAAGCGAAAAACGTTTTTCTGGATTTTACACAATCCGTAACGTACCTACATAAGATCCTCAAAATGACTATGCCCAAGCCGACGACAAAAGCAAAACGAAGAGATGTTTTCAACAAATTTCAATAACAGCCTGCAGTCGAACAAATTTTAAAACATCCAGCTCCATTGCTTTGTATCGATTATCGATTTTTACCTTTGTGTCAAATTTAAGACAACGTTTATCAAACAGTTCTCGGGGAAAGTTGTTGTTGGTGGACCGATGGAAGTACGGACAGACTTTGTGTTACATGACTCTGCGGCTAAAACATGAGTCCACAAAAACACACATCCATATAGTACATGCGTAAACATTCAATAATCTTTGCCTTGTAAAAAGCTTTTAAAAACAACATAACACCTAATATTTTTTTTAAAGAAAGATATAAAACAACCAAACAAAAAAACACACGAACAATGTTCTCGTCTCTTGAGATAGGTTAATAGGTGCCCCTAATTCCAGCTCCGTTAAATCGACAATTTCGTAAAGTCAAACAGATTTCTCGGGTGCCACGTCACAAACCCGCCTGTTAAATTCAAACTTTTGAGCACTTTTAATCTAAAACTGCAGTGAAAATGCAGACATTTTTCCTACGGCGATACAATTTCTCACAGCTATTCCCCGTTAACATTGAACATTTTCGCGAGATTTGCGAAACAGACCCAAACTCGCGAACGTTTCTTCAAATAAAGTAACATGCGTACTAACATTCATACAAAAGCAACATAAAATTTCAAATTCTCAGATGTAACACAACGAGCACGTAAATGCATCTTATGGTAAAATAGGGTATGTACAGGTAAAAATGATCTTCGAAAAGAAGCACATATAAATACCATCCCAAATCAAATAATTTTAAGAAAGATATAAAGCTCTACAACGATAAAACACTACACATCCACTAATTCAGACATTCTTTAGTACGAACAATTTTTCTAGTCTCTTGGGATTGGTCCAGCACGTGCCCCTAATTCCAGATCCGTTTAATCGACAATTTCGTAAAGTCAAACAGATTTCTCGGGCGCTAGGATAAAAACCCGCTCGTTAATTCGAACTTTTGAGTATTATTAATCTAAAACTGCAGTGAAAATGAGACATTGTCCATATGCTGGTAAAATTTCTCACAGCTTTTACACGTCCGCAAAATACAGAATAAAAATATTTATTAGAAATCAATAGCAGGCAGAGCATGCAGCAAATAAATATTTTTCACCACTTCTCATACGGTTTTCCTCGCCACTCACCAGTTCTTTCTAAGGGTATTCAGCCTAAAAGAAAAATGCATGGTCAATTTACTTTATAATTCAGCAATCAAGGGCTCAGAAGCTTTTACCGTAAAGACTCGATTTAGCCCCGTCCTTCGAATAAGCCCCCACCCCAGAACCAATTTCTGACAAATAAGCCCCCACCCTGATAAGTGCTGTCAGAAGAAAATGATTGAATCCTTCCAAAGATCTGTCAGAACCAACCCAAACTACAATATTCTATTGAAATAAATGTTGATCAGTTCCTTCTTCATGTTTTCCTACTTAAAGTCATTCAAAATCCCTAAAGCATGCTTCACTTATGAGTCAAATCATCCAAAAATTACCGAAAATCCTAGAACAGAACGGGCTTTCAAGCGTGCAAATTTAATAAGCCCCCCTTCGAATAAGCCTCCACCCCCAAATCTGTTTCTGACAAATAAGCCCCTGGGGGCTTAATCGAGTCATTACGGTATGCATACATTTGCAACGATTCTGGAACACATATAAGGATAGCAGTATCTTTACAGCTTCCATGATAGATGATATGCCTCCGGAAAGAAAGTCACGAAATTTACCTCAGTTATGGTTTGCAAAGAGGATAAATCAGTATGCCTGAGATGTTTGTTTAGAGCTAACGGGTTGAAAGGGCACTTGGCTTTTCCACGGCACAGGGAAGGCGGAAACGATAAAATTGTTGCGGAAGAAATTGAAAAAGTCTACTGTCTAAAACATGTGCACAGTGCTCAATGCAATGCCCCTAAGCTGATAGAGCAAAAATGGAAAATTTGCTGTCCCCATCAAGTTTGAACGCTTCTGACCTTGGTTGAATAACAAAGTTTTGCTGCTGGCGGGAATTTTATTTCTCAGTTTCCTCAACTGACTTCTAGTGGCTCCTGGCACCATGAGTTAGCATAGTTTTACTGCCTTTTCACCTACTTTTTTATCTAAATGGACGCAAGTTGCCCAAAAATGACACGATGGCTCTAACTACTATCGCTGTTTCGAAAGGCCTCCAGAACGTCAGCAACACTGCCGCAAGATATATCATAATTATCTGAATGAGTGCCGGATCGCTCATTTAATTTTCTGTCTTTCAGAAGGGGCGCTCATTACAAAAAATGCAAATTTGGTACCAGTAATAGTGAACATTTTCCAGATCAAACAAAATTCAACAAGTCACATAATTAGTGGACTCCCGCAAACTTAATTGAGAATCTGCGTATCATATGAAAGAAGAGAATAACACATAAATAAGACACAGGATTTGCACCACAGATAACAAAAACGCCATCAGGCATTCTTGAAACATTATGAAAAAAACCTAAAACAGCCATTATTGAGATAAATTGCCACCCGCATGCCGAAAAACAACATATTCCCAAGATATGAAGCATGGGTCATAACGTAAGATTTGTTGCCCCTGAGATCCACGGCAAAAATGAAAACTTAACACCTTGTTGACACATTTGGAAATGCCCTGAAAATAGCCATTTTCCGACGTAAATTACCACCCGCAAGCCTACCGAGATCTTCCTCGGACAAGGAACATGGTTCATAATGTACGCAGAAAGGCTCTCATGAATCACACCGAAAGTAACAAAAAACGGATGAACCGTTCATGATACTTTTGGGAAAAAACCCTCCAAAACAATCATTTTGGGTGTAAATTGCCACCTGCAAGCCAAATCAGATAGGCAGGATACATGGGCATATGATTCAAAACATGCGTAGAGTCGTTGTCCCCGAATATTCACACTAAAAAATGACAAGAATTGGATTAACATTTCTAGACTTATTTGGAAGAAAACATGAAAAACGTCATTTTTTCGATGCAAATTGCCACCTGCAAGCCAAACGAGACAGTTCGGAGACATGGCAAATGGTTCATAACATGTGTACAGTTGCTACAAATGTTCACACCAAAAAAAATCAATAAACAGATTACCCGTTCAGAAAATCAGTGGAAAAACCCCTGAAAATCGCCATTTTTGGACGTAAATTGCCACCCGCAAGCCAAACGAGATTTTCAGAAGACATGACATCTGGTTAAAAACATCCATAGAGTTGCCCCTAACATTCACACCAAAAATAAAAAGAATTGGATGAACAGTTTTTGACTTATTTGGAAAAAAACATGAAAAACACCAGTTTTTCGCCTAAACTGCCACCTGCACGCCAAACGAGACTGTCCGGAGGCACGGCAAATAGTTCATAACATGCGTACAGTTGCCTTAAATATTCACACCAAAAACAGCAACAAACCGATTAACCGCTCATGACTTGCATGGAAAAAACTCTGAAAATTGCCATTTTTGGACATAAATTGCCACCCGCAAGCCAAACGAGATTTTCAGGAGACATGACATATCAGGGTGGCCACTTATTTCTTTTTTTAAATCCCAGTACATATAAGTATATTTCTCAGTACATTTCTCAATTTCCCAGTATGTAGCATCACCAAAATCCCAGTTCATGCCAGTACATCAATTCAAAGAATTGTATAACTGCAAATCTCATTAAGCACCTCTGTCACAGTGTTGTCTTACATGTTTCATACGGTTAAAATTTTACCCGGAGACCTGCAGATTACCACTACAGTAAATATAATCATCACCAAACAGCTTGGAAATTTGAAAAAAAAACGTGTTTACAACTAGGAGCAGAGATAATATTGAGTCACATACATCATTCAATAGAATAGAAAAGGGTACAAAAGAAGCGGGCACGGGCTTCAACATTGCTGCAGAAGGGAGATCGATCAGCAGAGCTGTCAAGTCGACACACCACAGAAAGAGAAATGACTCGAGTAGAACTTGGGAAGGTATTCATTCGGTAAGATGGCATCCTTCTAGGATGAGTAGCCTTTTAACCACTGTCAAACCATGTACACACAATAATGAAAACATAACAGACCATCAAGCAATAAAAACAGATCATTAGCAAAACCATGATGATTTGAAAACAAGCGCAAAAATCATGCACTAAAACAACAGAGCCATGTCTACCAGTAATAGAATATCATACATAATGTACATCAACAGTTCATGAATTCCTCCTTAAGTTTGAGAACAGCTTTCCCCGAGTGTCATAGACGCCTTTCCTTTTCTTCTTAAGAACTGATCTAAATGAATTCACTTTCTCAAGGCATAATTTCATTGACTCAAATCCTCCTTCACAGATGCCTCAATATCATTCTTACCTCAGGGTTAAAACGACTTTTTCTAAATCAGTTGTCTGCCACTTAACAGACATAACCTCCTCTTGTTTTAATGCTCGTTTCCTGCTTTTTTCATTATCTACATTCAGCTTTCGTTTCTTTTCCAGACTTCGCATATAGTTTTAAGAAGCAGATTTGCGGCTGAAAATCATCTTTCGAGGAATTGGGATGTTATGAACTTTAGTTTCAAATGAGCAGAGCTGATCGTACACAATACGTTGACTAAAACACACACTCCTGCACTTGATTCTCAAGAAGGACCACTTTGTTAACATCATGTCCCTTTCAACAGATGTCCATGTGAAAGAATGCACATAAATTTAACTACTTTAAATAGAAGCGAATACTTTTCATCTCCTAAGAGACAAAAAGAAATATCTACAATGAGCGACCTTAGAACACTATCATGGCAGTGGGTGTATCGACCTTGGCAAACAGCCACTTAACAACTGCCACGAATATGTGCGAAAGTGCAAGGCGAAATGTTACACAGGAGGAATTCGTTGAAAAGAGAAAAACGCATTTTTACAACAATTCACATAGATAGCATCATAGAATAAACATGCAGAGCACATAACGATAATAAAACAGATCCAAAGAAACTGAAAGTCTTGCTTTAAAGGCAGAGTTCTTATTGTGTGGAGACCAGCTCCAAGCGTTTATGGCTTCCTATTGAAGGAGACTCGCAGTATCCACACAGCCTGAGAGGCACTACATCATGTAAGAACTTTGAACCATCAGGAAAGATGATGTATTCAACTGATGATTGGGGTCTGATGCGGGCCCTTGAGTAAGCATCTCCTGCTTCCCGGAAGAAACCAGCCAAGTTCTAAGATACCGTCCGCCCAGACATATAAACTCTACTAGGGTCCAAATTCTTGCTAATCATTAATAATAACATCCTCCACAAGGTTTGATGTTCTACATTAATAAACACGACTTTCATGCATCAGTGGCAGAGCTCAAGAAATGAAAACCAAGTCACTGCAACGATGAAAGAACATGCCTGTGGAAATAACAAATGAAACTATTATGCTCATGCAAAGTGCAAGTACCATAAGGTGTTCAGTGTAACTATATATACAGCTTTCGGCAATGTGCAAGTACTATAAGGTGTTCAGTGTAACTATATATACAGCTTTCGGCAATGTGCAAGTACTATAAGGTGTTCAGTGTAACTATATA
>JAOBRC010513897.1:0-11484 GCA_027575255.1 Scolionema suvaense | reverse complement strand
AAGATTCAAAACACTGGTGCCACCACTCTCTGGTTACAACTTTTGCGCGTGTTGTGATTGAAGCTTGCTCTCGCGATCAGGAATCATAGCTGGGGCTGAAGAATAATCTATGAATGCATGCAACGTAAGATATGTGTTGGTCGGTAAAGAAAAATGCGTGCGTTAGCGATTTAATCGGAAGTTTTTTCAGTTTGTTTTTGTTTTGGCTTGCCATGTTTTGGTTCTGTCCTCTTTGGTCAGCGGATGCAATCAAGCCCAGCAGTCTTAAAGTAATTATGATTTTGATGGTATTAAAGTTGTAAAATATTGTGTTTGACTCTAATCAGGAAAATATATGTTACTTACTTATTTACTTGAAAATCAGATATCTGCTGAGCCCCGTATCTTCCGGACCTTCCCCCTAATTTTTGGAATGCACCTGACCCCCCGTCCCCGTGGTGCCAAACTCTTGCTCTGCAAACACCCTCAGTGTGCCTCCCTGTGCCACTCCCACATTGGTCAAAGTGGCTGGAGAGAATATTCGGGTTTTTTTTCGTTGCTTGCTGCATGCTAATGTCTGGAACATTAGTTGGAAGAATGACTGGAACTTTGCTTTTGCTTTTGAAGTATGTTTTCACTCTTCACTGATTTGGCCACCATACGAATCAGAGAAGCAAATCCTCACAAGCCCCCCTAAAATTTTCCACCCCCTGGGCAGTGTTATTAGCCCCCAACTAAGTTGGTGTTCTGCACCCCTGGGGGACTGGAAAAGAAAAGTTGTCAAGTAACATTAGGGGGGTTACGTACTGTGAAACACATAATTGAAGACGGTGATCGAACTTGGTTTTTCAGGTGCATAAACCAAAATCATCAAAATTTTCTTTAGAATGCAAAATATCATGCAAGGGTGACAGGACAGCCGTCTCTGAACAACCTAACAAACTGTTAAAAAAAAACATGATGGATCAGGAAAAATAGTTTCGGAACAATGAAGTAATGCATGCATCTTACTCAGTAGTGAATAGGACGTGTGATAGTTGCAGAAGTTGCTCTCATTTCAATTTGGCCACAATGTTAAAATGTTTCTTTATTATTCATTACGTAGGTACTTTGAAGTGCATTGCATGTTAGCATAAGTATTCTCACTTTCAGAAAGTCACGTGACCATACTCGGCAGCCATTTTGAAAGAGGTGTAAGAAGATCTCGGTCGCCATTGCCGCTCAGTGGAAAAACATCAGTAGCATGTAAAATGCAAGGAATATTATTGGAATCGCTTAACTTCAGCCAAATTACCATTGCAGACTTGTAAGGCCAATAATATTGTTATGCGCTGCTCGTTGTTTTGTGAGTAGTAGTTATGCGTTGCTAAGTATAATTTGAAAACATCGGCAACCTGGCCCGATTCACGGTCAAATCTTCTTCGGTCCGCCGGACCGCTTCACCTCAAAAATGGTATCCATAGCTGTGGGTTGTCAAGTCAGTGATGTATCTGCCGAAAGGAAGAAAATAGCGTAGCTGCTCATGTCATTTGGTATACCACAGCATTGTGTATCATTACTGCCATATCTGTACCACTGAGATAAGAGTTGATGATCGACATTGAGTCAGCGTGCGGTACCCCGTCTAGTGAAAACAATGCATGTATTGAAATCTCATGATCGTTCGTGGCTTTGATCAATCAAAACAAGAAGATAATCTGCCTCTGTTTACTTGCATCAAAGCTGTGCTGCAACCAAGCTGTTTTTCTTGTGAATTTAAATGGAGAGAATATAAATCGAGTGCTTGGTAGCTACAGGAGAAAATAGTGTTTGGATGCCAGGCTTAGTAGCTTCAGATTTGTATTGACATTTTGTGACATTTTGGCTGAAAAAAGTCAGCCTGCTGAGAAGAAAATATAACCTTGATTTAGCATACTTGAAATAAAGAAGCTGCAGTGTCTGTCACAAATGCTATTTAGAAATATTGATACTAGAAAAAGAATGCAGTACTCTACCATTATTATTATGACTCAAAGACTTACTGTACTTGTCTGGTCTTTGGATTTGTGGCAGGTTTTGCAAAAGTGCGCGTAGTATGAGCTCAAAAGAATTTGAAGGTACCGTAAATTGAGAAAACCATAAGAAAAGGGATATGTTTTCATTGATAACTAAGGAATTGAGTACTATGATCTAAAATAGGGTCTGAAAGTTACTTTAAACTCCTGGATCAAATCGTCAGCGGAGTAGAAACAAACATGGCCGACTTTCCAAAATCAAGACAATCCATCGCTAAAACTTTCAACGATTTAATTCATACAAAGATTCTTTTATATGCTGGGATTTACATTTACGTGTTCTCTCGTGGATGGTAGCAAAGTTTTGAAGTCAAAAGATGACAGGTTTCTAGTAGGAATGCTTTGTTTGGCATGTATCTGCTTCACACAGTGTGATTTTACCACTGTAAGTATTGCTGCAAGATTCTTTGTTTTGGACTCAGTCACCCAACTGCGCAAACTGGGTTGTGTTCTGCAAATAAACTAGCTGAGCAAGTGAGCGCACGAAAGACAGGCTGTGATCCGGCCCAACTGTCTTTAAGATGTACATTCTGGTACAGGTGCAAGTCTTGGCATTTTTATGTTATTACTTCATGAATACTTTATTTACTTAACTGGTGTTTTAGAAAACTTGCTGCTCTGAAAAAGGAAGATGGAAACAAAGCGTACTTGGCAAAGGATTACACACAAGCAATACAGCTCTACTCTGAGGCAATCGGTAAGTCACAAGGTCCATTCTCTGTTTGCCAGTTATTTACTCATTGAAATGCAAGCAGAATTTTTTTCATTTGTGATGAGATCAAATAGATATTTTTTTGTGTTTGTGTGACTCCTACCAGTATTGGTGCTATAGCACTATTCAGCTTCCTGAGTTGATTGCACTTGTCTTGCTTGCTCCAATTCTTACATTATCCGTCGCAACAAGCGATCGATAAGCTGACTGAGTGCCATTCCATCTATGCACTCAGCAGGCAGGTGTGGCATGCTGATGAGGCCTTATCAGGCCAAAACGCGTCCATGCCTCCTGTTCAGCCATTTCAATGATTGTTTCGTGAGAGAGGTGCATGAGCTGGTAAGCAAGCCTACATTGTATTTTTGATGTATGTATGAGTATTATATCATTTTATGTCATTCTCTGATATTCTTGAGCTATTTTACCTACTATGACGCTAATTTTCTGTACCATGCAGCAGAATTTGTGTGTTGCCGAGTTTTGGTGCTCATCCATTTTCTGAGAGCATCTTCAACGTGGAAACCCTGCTGAGCTGCACCTTACATTTCTTAGGAAAATAAGTGTGAGCTGTCATTGATTTCACTTACCTTATTTTTTTGCTGATTTATGCAATATTGTTTGCTGATGATAAGCATAACAGTCCATTACCAAATTTAGAAGCCTATCCCCCTCATTTATGTCTACCTCTACTTTGTAGGAATTGTTTTTACATCCCCCCGACCCAAAAAATTCTGAAAATCTGTGCTTCATTGTTGTAAAGTGGATGACACCTATACTAGCACTTACATTAAAAACTGATCTTGTCTACAATTAGATAGCTGCAGGTTACATAGTTTCGGGCTGACAAAATGACTTAACATGAAACAACATTTTTGAAGGCATCCATAATAATAAGTCGTCCATAATTGATGGGTTGAAGTCACTGGTGACGTTAATGTGCTCATTGTGGCAAAATTACCAAACGTAGAATTACTGCGAAAGGTAACAGACCTAGCAAGCAAGTGAAGCAAAATGCGCTTCGTGTGGTACAGGCTAGGTTGCTTATAGGAAAGGCCGAAAGATGCTTCTTTTGTTATTCACGCTCACTTAATATTTTCGCCTGTGGACTGTTTCTGGAACAAAATTTCACCTGTCAATTTGTCTAAAATTCTTATCCCCCCTTTATGAAAAGGAATGTTTACACTAATTTTAATTCTCATGTTACCATCAAGAACATACTGCTGCTAGACATGATGTGTTTTCCTCCTTATGAGATTAGTCTTCATCAAAAAAATGTTCATCACAGTTTAGCATGAAGTTAATTAGAGGAGGCAAGTTGTTATCGCATGTCCTTTTTTTTTAAAAAAAATGATTGTTTCGGTTCTTTCGTTTCATTTCGTACAGCTTTGGATTCGGAATGTGCTGCATATTACGGGAACCGAGCTGCAGCTCACATGATGTCCAAGTCATTCCTGTTAGCGCTTGAAGATGCTCGTCGTGCTACACAACTTGATAGTAAATTCGTAAAGGGATATGATCGAGCTGCGAAGTGCTACATGACTACTGGTCAGACAGATAATGCTCGAAGAGTTCTGCTTCAAGGCTTAGAGATTGATCCAAAGAATAAAACTCTTCAAGATAACGTATGTTTTTGGTTTATGGATTTGGGTAATGTGTGTTTTATTTCATCTTGAAGACCCGTTGTACTCGTCAGCTCTGTGAATTGGCTGGCAGGTTTTGCAGACGGTTAGTCTTTTATTACCACATGCTGCATACTTGCCATTTCTATAGTTCTGTCTGTCATCAACCAAAAGAAATGCTAGCTTTGCCTCATTTTCTGGTTAAGGATACTGTAAACCCTCTGAAACGTTTCTACCGTTTGAACTCAGCTGTGCATTGCAGGTATGTAACCAGTGAATTTTCCAAAATTTGATTCTTCTGTATGTCTTTCTGAGACCAAGTGGCAAGCTTTTGAAAGAGCCGAAAGTAAGACGCGACCTAACCTGCATACCACCTGCTGCTACGAAGCAGTAAACAAAGCTGGGAAAACTGATATTTTTGATTTTCTACGATCTCTAAGTCCCCCTCAGTTATGTTTTTCTCGACTGGTGGTACATGGTTCGAAAGGTCATAACAAAGGCTACAAAACTGTGTCGGTGTTTTCTCTGTAATTGCCTTGATCAAAAGTTATAAGTGATTTTAGTTGAAATTTTCAAAACTCGCGAAAAAATGTTAGGAATTTCAGGAATGTAGGCCCATAGCTCAAGAACAGAAGAAAATCTCGAAAATTGCCGGTACCATTTTGAAGCTACATCTTTGACAGTTCGCATGAGATAAGTGCTGTGCGAAAATATTAAACATGGGGAGACTTAAAGTTCTGCAAAGAAATATGGACAGTTTTCCAATTTCGTTTACCAGGAGCAGGTGGCTGTATTAGTCGGAAATCATAGGAAATGAACCAGGTGCATAATGTTCATGTATTTATCTCTATATGATTTCATAGGCCTTGTCTGAAGTGAATAACAGGCTTAAGAAAAAAATGCTGTCTGAGGGTGAACAGTATCCTTAATCACAGGTACTGCTGTCTCACTACCCAGGCACAGAAACAAGTCAGAATCTGGTACAGTCGGCAGAAATGCTGATATTGTGGGTTTGTTTTGGTTTGACAAATACAGTCCTTCATTAACTTCAAAGGAAGAAAAAATTTAAAAGACACAAACATTGTCCTGAAGAATTTGACAAATAGCATAGCAATAAGTCTGAAAGCATTTTTTTAATTAATTCAAATTGTTAACCCACATGCATTTTTTCTGTAAATTTTCCATAGGCTGTCTTCAATTTGCATACAAACTTTCTTATGAAAAGAATCACGGAAAGAAATGAAAGGTTGCTTACCACAACGCTTGAAATAACAGACGGACAACAGTCACTGACCGGTACCTTTGCCTGTATGACTGACATGTACTGCTCGCCTGCCGGTCACCGTGACCGGCACGAAATATTGATGACCGGTAGCTACTAAAGCTGTGCGGCACGAAATATTGAATGACTGGCAGCTACTACAGCTGTGCTGGTCAATAATGTGCTGACTGATAATCACATGCGAAACTCATGTTCATACATTGCATGCAACCCTATGTTTCTTTGATCAGATGCATTTTCTTTGACATGTAGACATTGTTATCACCCAGCTCGTTATCGTCTCCCGGCAGCATGTCTATTCTCGATCAACAGCCTCACATTTAGCCTGTCCATTTCTATTGAATAACAACAATCAGGTTCTTTTTTTCGAAATGGCACACAAATGTAACGCTAGTTCAATGCAAACACGCCCAAAACTATGCAGATGGAACTCAACGAAGGCGTCCAAGGAAGCGTTAACCTGGAACCAGATCTCTCCATCCCTCCATACTGGAGCTTGAGGCTCTTAACCGTGTAGCTCATTCCGAACACGGGAACAGACGGGTTAGGCTCCCATGAGAGGAAGAGCATCTGATTTCCAGGTTAAGGAAGCGTTTGACTTTGCTCCATACTCACGGCTGACATGACCGGCATGTGCCTTGGTACAGCCGGTCATATGTCCGACGTGCCAAAAAAAATTATTTCAAGCCCTGTTATCAACAAGTGGAACATTGTCACATAATTAATGGTGTAATGGAATAAATATACTTTTATGCAGTTTTGTTCAACTGAGTGCCCTGAAAAACTAACTAGGACAGGACTTATTCTAGGAGTTGAGGGCAGCATCCGATAAGGTGAGGAAAGGTTAGATTTGGGTTTGAGTTACTCCAAAGTGTTGTAAAAATAGACTTTATCAAATCAAAAAGGGCACTTTTATAGAATTTTGGGTCGGGCAGCATCCGGTATTCGGACTTTTTTCTACTTTAAGTGAAGAAATTGTTTGCGGAAGATATTTTTGCAATTTTCACCCTGTTTTGTGAATATTTCTTCCGCAAAATTTTCGAAAATTCCTTAATAAGTATCAATCAGTACATTTGGAACGATTTAATCTTACATTGTCTTTCTTTGACGTTCTAAAAACCTGCTAGAAGCTCTCTAGCTTGACGAATGAAACGGAACATCTTCCTCCTCCACTGCAAAAAATTTATACAGAACACTCAATCGCAAAAATTTCCTCCGCCAAACTGATCGAACTGCTTTCAATAGGAAGAATTTCTTCCACAAAATGCCATTTTTTTCAGGTCTAAATTGCAAAATTAAATTCCACGAATATTTTTTCCGCAAAAAATTTCTTCCCCTAAGGTATCTAAAATTGGCCCATTTGTAGAGAATGAGGAGATGAAAAAGGCTGAAAGGAACTGAACATCTGTCATTTGTGAGGATTGACATCATTTCTTCCTGCTGTATTTAATCCTGCTAGTGGTGTACGATTATCGTGCGGAATTCACGATATGATCAAATCAAAAAATGTTTAAGTGTTTTTGAAAGTAAAAGCCATGAGAAGGTGAAAAAGGAAAAAATTTAGGATGGAGTGTTACTCCTTTAAACAATTTTTTATTGTAACTTCTTTCTACTTTTTGTGCATGTGCACTTAAAGGGGAACGACGGTCAAAAATGATATTTTAACAGATGATAGAACTCATTAAAACATGATGCACAGTTTTTATTTCACTGCAGAAGCTTGTGTAGTTGTGGAGATATTCAACCCCAAACTTTGGCAAAATTCCGCCATGATGCCTGAAGGTCGAAAAGCTTTGTGCTGAACTTTGAGAGTTCTTATCTCTATGTGTTGTGGTGTTAGTTTTTAGTTTTCAAAATCATTTGTATGACCTTTTGGGTTAGAAGCTTCATTTCTGCTTGCATTTTCATATTTCCTGGAAAATCAGGAAAGTTGACAAAAATTAGGCCCAATATCGACTGTATCTTAAAACTGCTTTATCAAGTTAACTGAAGATTTTTTATCTTTGACTTAATAGTTGGCAGGTGTATATATTTATGTATTCCCTTTACAGCACCCCCTGGCTATCCCCCCTTTTGGCAGAAGAAGTCCTATCCCCATGATTTGGGGCATTTTGTCAAGACTCCTCCTCTCCTTAAAAAGGGGGACTTTGCAAATATGTTTTTGGTGCACGTTTTTTATGCAGTTCTACTGTGAATCATTTGGTGTTGGCGGAGCCTTTTTTGATGCATTTATTTTCCCCATGGTAATTTGCGAAAATTCACAAATTCCGCCAACAACTAGAGACCAAAACTTGATAATACGTGAATGGCAGCAGCTTGTATTGTGTGCAAGTAAATTTGGCTCATCATGTTATTAACGACAGGCCTTTGGCCTGGCCAAACTTTTCATGATTCAAGTGTTTGCAGGGAGCATTTCGGAAAAGGGTTTTAACAGAAGGCTTTTTTTTTTTGACAAACTAGTTTCTAGCATGCTAGATGTGAGGATTTGTAACATGAAAACTGTGAAATCACTGTGCGTATTAGCTGGTGAACGTGAACGGAATGAAGAGAAATCACACCTTGCGCAGAGTCTGCAAGGTGACTACATACCTAAATGCCTCAAATAAGCGCTCACCCTTCAAATAAGCGCTCACCCTTCAACCTTCAAAAACGGGCGCTTATTTGAGTATCTTACAAGGATGTAATTGAAAGGTAGGTCAGGAAGCAATTTTGAATAGACACTACTTCTTGTCTTAGCTTTTATTCTTTTGATCTTGATAACATAGGAACTTCTTAGGTTCTAAAATTAGTTCTATATCTATTGATTAAATAAGCCCCCCCTCTGGAATAAGCGCCCACCCTGGATCCTTCAAAATTAAATTAGTGCCCTGGCGTGTATTTGAGGCATTACAGTATAACTAATATTCTAGGAGATTCATCTATCACTTGCCTGGTAAAATTTAGGTGAGTGTTGAGGAGGTCTTTGGTAAGGGCGCACATCTCTGTGATATGGTTATTGATGTAAGTTTCTTATTATCGTTAAAATTGGGAAAGGCCAATTTCCATGTTCGTTTTTCTCTGTTCAACTCTGCAGATGCGCACTGTCCAAATGATGACAGACTTTGAAATGCAAGGAGCTGACGCTTATCAAGCTGGTGACTATAGGAAGGTGAGATGTTAGACACTTGGTTCCACCGGTGACTCTCCTTAATTCTTTGAATTTCTTGATACCTTTGTTGCCTATTCTAGAATTTGAGGGCGGCATCCGAATGGAGAGAAAAGGGCAAATACGCTTGATTATCAAAAAGGGCACTTTCGAGTGGAATTCGAGAAGAGCAGTGTCCGATATTCGGACGCCCTTCGTCTCTAAAATAAAACCTGACAGTGTACACTTATTGGAGCTCAGAGTTTCCCAAGGTGGGGTGCATGAGGCGCCCCGTGATGCCGCAAATGGCCTGTGCTCCCACCATAAAATGGCTTAAACCCCCCTCCCCCACTGGGTTCTCCCCGATGTTTTTCCCCTAGTTTTATTGTATTGACAAGTTATTGTCTGCAGTTTTTAGCATATATTGCATGAAACTATTTAAAATTTGCCTTAAATAATAATTTTCAGTTTTCTACACATAAATGTGTAGGAGTTTCCACTAAATCAGCAATTTTCCTTGCAAATAGATGGTGCAATTTTCTATTGTTTTGGGCATGGTCACGCTATTTTTAGTGATTCTGCCATGCCTCCTCCTTTCATATCAAAAAGAGCCTCAGCCCTCCCCTGCGCGGGAGCAGTAATGTCCCCATATGTGGATGGTGTACAGGAAACCATGCAGTTAAAACATTTAAGTCGTAGTGTGCACTCTCTGGATGGAGAAAATGTTTATTTTATCTGGCAATTCATAGTTAAGAAAATTGCACTTTTGCAAGGACTGTTGCTGATTTAGTCATTGAGCTTCTTCCATTTGAGGTCAACTCTATTTGTCTTCTACGTAAATAATGGTCATTGCACTTTGTCAGAAAACCAATTGACCACCTGGTGGTCATGAATCAATTTCGTATATATTTCGGATGTTGGAACTGCACTCATCATACACATGCAAGTCAGTGTAGCAGTTGCAGTACTTTCTGCTTCTTTATTGCTGATCATTTGTAAACAAGCAAGTCAGTGTAGCAGTTGCAGTACTTTCTGCGTCTTTATGCTGATCATTTTTAAACAAACAAGTCAGTGTAGCAATTGCAGTACTTTCTACATCTTTATGCTGATCATTTGTAAACAAGCAAGTCAGTGTAGAAGTTGCAGTACTTTCTACATCTTTATGCTGATCATTTGTAAACAAGCAAGTCAATGTAGCAATCACAGTACTTTCTGCGTCTTTATGCTGATCATTTGTAAACAAGCAAGTCAGTGTAGCAATTGCAGTACTTTCTACATCTTTGTGCTGATCATTTGTAAACAAGCAAGTCAGTGTAGCAGTTGCAGTACTTTCTACATCTTTATGCTGATCATTTGTAAACAAGCAAGTCAGTGTAGCAGTTGCAGTACTTTCTACATCTTTATGCTGATCATTTGTAAACAAGCAAGTCAGTGTAGCAGTTGCAGTACTTTCTACGTCTTTATGCTGATCATTTGTAAACAAACAAGTCAGTGTAGCAATTGCAGTACTTTCTGTTTCTTTATGCTGATCATTTGGGCTATCGAAGTTGTGTTGCCTCACTTGTTCCTGCGCTCTTGCATGAAGTAAAACAATGTGTTTCACATTATGGCACTTCTATGTGGGATGTCTTATCATTTATGAATGTTTTTTATAGTGAACTGCTTTATAATGGTAGTTTTCCATGCATTCATTATAGGTGGAGTATTGTATGAGACGGCTTGGGGAAATGGCTCCAGACTGTTTAAATTACAAAGGACTTCAGGCTGAGGCTCTCGCTCTGATGAAAAAATGTGGCGATGCACAACTCATAGCTAAGTGAGTAGCGTCCTTTCCATTGTTCATCCAGTAGTGTTAACCTGTCATGACACGATGAGAAGGTTTGCAGAAAATGTTCAAAGGTGTACTAAAAACTGTTCTTCCTGAAAGTATTTTTCAGACACAATTAATCCTCAAAAGAAAAGCTGGCTTTTGAAATCAGCAGGAACCACCGCCTGACTTTTTAAATCAGCATGAACTACTGTCTTTCTGGCATTATTGGCAAACTGAATGCATCCTATCTTGTTTCTAAAACATTTCACCAAGTATATCATTTTCATATGATTATGGAGTACATTGACTGGCCAGGGTAAAGTCAGGTAGTTTTGTTCGTCACACAGAGTGCGTGCATATGGGTATACAGTCTCTTATCCAGATAGTTTTCTTGGAGATCTCCCTTGCCGAAAGGATTGAGTTTTTAGCAAGAATCGCTCTCTGCTTGAAGGACTGTCCAACTTATTTCATTCGTGCATATTAGGAACGGGTGAATTAATTTCTCTAGTTTTGGAAACATGATCTTGTGTAGGGACGTATACTTTTTGGAAACAGTATCAAATATAATTTTTAAGATTGAGATAGAAGCTCAATTATGAAGCTTGAGTTTCAAAGACCATTCAGCAGTCTCAGAAATTGCTCTTCCGTCCTGCAAAACTTTATTTTCGATATGCATCGCTTGTACGTCAGGTGTTGCGATGACTACCTTATTATCGATGACAGTTGGAAATGAATGTCTTCCTTCTTTCAAAGCATCAAGGTGATGGTGCTTTCTGCTTCATTGTAAACTGTCCTTGGTGGTCTGCAGTGCTATTTATAATCCTTGATAAGGCCAGAGGAAAAAAATATTTTGTTTCCTATCCAGCGCCCGGGTGAAAGTTTTTTTTTCGTCACTCGGCCGGAA
>JAOBRC010513786.1:0-11484 GCA_027575255.1 Scolionema suvaense | reverse complement strand
TATTTAACAAAGTTCATAGCCGCGGGCATCCCGTGCCCCCCCCCCCCCAACCTTTGTAGGGTTAAGGTACTGGAAAATAGAAACCATGTCTGTTGATCAGCTGATATTTTGAACAAGGTTGAGGCTGAGACCGAGGAATACAAAAAGCCTCTCTATAGCCACCAAACACAATCTCGGACAAAATATTTGGCCACATTACCAGAATACTTGAGCATTGACAGTAAACTGACTACCTTATCTTTCTGACTCCCCTCCCCCTCTAAACAATGATGCTTTCATGGCTACACACAGTCGGCAAGCCAGAAAGATATCTTTATTGAGATTGTAGGTACGTTCCTAATATTTCGACACAACTTTATCTTCACAATACATTTTGCTAAAATGCACTATAGCACTACGATATAGGTTTGCGAAAACGTGCCCTTCATCGCGCTTTAATGCCGATTTCTGTTTGCTGTCGCGATTTGAAGTATCATGAAATGGAATTCAAAATACAACCCCTTTTGTCAAACGTTTTCAACACATACTTCGCTTCTAGAATAGGAATGAAAGATGTCTTTTTAAATATTTCTTGTATTATTGTACTATATTTGCTGTAATCAAAAGGGCATGATTTTTGTGGAGACAGCTATTAAAGAATGCCGTGAAAATAGACGTCACATGCAGGTATTATGTTCCGAAATGGAGCACACATTTCGGATTCCGGTGGTGATTACAAAACTTCCAGAAATCAATTTCGGAGTAAATCTTTGAACATCAATGGCATTTAACTTGTCTTACTCGTCAAAACACCGACATACAATTTCGGCACAAAAGTTTCGAATTTCTCTTCGTTTCTCCACGGGTTAGAATTAGGGTTACTTTTTGCTAATGTGAGTTGCAAAAACTAATCAATTTGGAGCCATCGTCGATATCGAAATTCGTTCTTAGTGATTTCACCTAATATAGCAATTTATACGTAGTCATTACCCAGCCAACGCAGTAAAGCACTAAATTTTAAGCGTCTTTAAATAACGAAATATGAAATCAGAGGGATTGATTGATCGATTAGTGGCTACTTTGAGCCTGTTTGATTTTTATGCTGAATGTGAGCTCTTGAAAAAAAAATGCAGGCCTCGAAAGAACGTATATAAGCACGACAAGAGGTTGCAGATGAGAGTTGTGGCTAGGAATGCCACTGAATTTAAATCTTCCTGGCTTGGGGAATATGCAAGTGATGAGAGAAAGTAAGAAGTGAAGATTGAGTTTTGACAAGATTTACGCATCCTGCGATTTCTGATGATGAAGATACTCAACAGTTACCTGATCCTTCATCAGCTTTGCAAAGTTAGCAAAATCTAGACGTGTGGTAAGAAATACGTTCCGGACTTTCTACTCTCTCTAGTTCTTTGGCTTATGGCATTGTCCTGCGTTTTGTTTTATGCAATATGTTTTAGTGTCTGGTGAATAAGGAGAGCAGGTAGAAGCCTGAATACAAACAGAACCAACCTGCACTCAGACCTTATTTTAGCCTGATTATTGGAGGTAACTGTGTGCAGTATGGCAGCATTGTTAACTAAGCATGCGTTCAGAAAATACTTCTTTCATTTCGAGAATTTGCTCAAGCAAAACACGCTATTTAACCTACTTCACCCAGAACCGACGGGTAAATGTGTAGCAGAATTGCAATGCAAATTGAGAGCTCTACAATCGTGGCCAAAACTATTGGCACAACTGTACATTTGTGTATATTTCATAGTATAACCAACTGTGATAATGGATGCACCACTTCTTGCGTCCGTTCTTTGTCCCCTTTCCCCAAATATAGTTACTTGATATTTTCTCTGTTCTTTCTTGTCACTTCGCTGATTTTGTTTTCAAAAGTATGACTGTATGTCTATTTCGTACTACAACTAAATGCTATCATGTGTAGAGCACATTCGCAGCCAATGTTGATCGTGGTGGGAACTGCGTTCGACATGACTGCTTGTGCATGTGCATCCTTCATGGGTATGCCATATAGTATTCCATAGTGTACTAACCTGTGGGAACATTGTTTTGGGGAAAGGGACCATGAAGTGCATCGACGTTAAACTGATTTACCATTTACAGTGTTTGGGTGCCACATATTATGTTTGTGCCAATATGTTTTGGCCACGACTGTAGGCTCTAATCTTACTTTGAGAACCTGTGTTATAGCGGACATTCCAACAGATCTATGAATCTATTCACATATAACATCGACACAAACGCAAATTTCAACTTTATATCTAAACAACTGAGTGTTCCTTCGCTACTCACCCTCGTCCAATCTTTATGGTGACAAGTGCGCGACGAATCCATATCGAATATTAACTTACCAATTATAGACTCGGTCTAGGTTGTTGTAAGGCAAATAATCAGACCATCAGCTAAGATTTTCCCAATACACTAACGTCAGAAGTAACTGAACTACAAAAACTACCCTTGAATTTATAGAGGGCGTATGAAACAAGCGCTAATTTCTCCACTACTATCAATTTGTAGAAGTAATAAGGCTGTCTGCCATGTTGAATAATACCGTAGTCATTCCCGCTCCTTCACATATCAATGAAATGAGCAAGTGAAAGGATCGTTCTAATGAAATTACAGTCTGAAAATATCCCTGTCATTTTTCTTGCAAGAAGAGGACTTCCTTTAATAAATCACAATTAGTGCACATCCCAATGGAATGCAAGGGTATTGGAAGTATTTTTTTCTGTTTACAGTTGATTAGATAGGAATTGTTGTCGGTCTGTGCAGTAATACGAAACACGTGATATCTAATGATGATGCCTGTACCATAAAAGCTGTTTCTACACTTTCGAGCTAAATCAGATGAGTCAAATGGGTAGCTCATCCGACATAGCTCGACAGTGTAGATACGGAAGACTAGCTAATCAATGAGCTATTCATGAATATAGCTCGTCATCTTTAGCTCATAAGTGCAGACACGGGTACCAGTCGAGCAAGGCGTAGCCACTGATTTCAGTCTTTATCTGACCTTATATCGAGGAGCTAAATGCATTTAGTTCATCGCTTTCGATGTGCCAAATTGGACGAGCTAAACGTAAAGTCTGGCTGTCTGAATTTGACTCGTCAGTATAGCTCGACAGTGTAGAAATAGCTAATAATACAAGAGCGCTTTTGCGGGAGGGAAGATGGGGAGGAGGGGCAAATTAGAGAGGAAGCAGAATTTAGGGGCTGTAGCTATTGGAAGGTGGGTCAAGGTGACCCCTCTTTCTCAATATTCATCAATATTCATGCTACAAGGTTAAAAGTTCTGAGGTATGCAGGACAACATCTAAATGTTATTTAGATACCAAAAATAGATATTATGCTGACGATAGGAGTTTTTGTGAAGGTGACGTCATCAATTTTGGTGAGTTTTGGTAATCCCAGTCTTTTTCAGAGACTTTTTCTTTAGCAGAAGGTTAAACTCGATGTGCATAACAATTTATAGCAGAAAATCATACACTGTCAATGGTTTTCTCAATTAGACTGAATTTGAGGAGAATTCGTTGGGGTTCAAATAAACCCCTTCGCCCAACCTTAATGGTACTTTCAAAGTGGTTAACACTTGTTCACATTCTAGGCACCATCAGAAAGTTAGTACCAGCAAAGATCAGCTCAGAAGCAACTAGTGCTTATAGAAAAACTGATGAAAAATTATGAAAAACAAGCAAAAGAACGCCAAGCCCTAGCTTTCTGCACTTCTTTCTTTAGAATTTCTTCCTTCTTTTTCCATTGAACATTTTAGTTTTACTCATACTTGTTTCGCATGGTTGATTGGACATACATTCTCATTACAGATAGGATAAATTATTTTGATGATAACTCTGTTTTCCATTCCTAGTCCACTATGACTTCACGTTCGAATTCACAGGACTGTACAGTGACATTTATCAACACTAAGATTTTCATAACTTAAGGACTGTTAGGCCAGATCAAATCATGGTCAGCGGAATAGAAGGAAACATGGCTGACTCTCCAAAATCAAAACAATCCTTGGCTAAAAATTTCAATGATCTAATTCATGCTAATATTCTCGTATAAGCTGCAATTTACAATTTTAATTTACGTGTTCTCTCCTGGATAGTAGCAAAGGTTTTAAGTCAAAAGATGACAGGTTTCAAGCGGGAATGCTTTCTTTGGCATGTTTCTGCTTCGCGCAGTGTGGTTTAACCACTCACAACATTGCCGCGAGATTCTTTGTTTTGGACTCAGTTACCCAGCTGCGCAATCTGGCTTGTGTTCGGTAAATGAACTGGCTGAGCAAGTGGATGCACGAGGTTCTGATCCGACCCGACAGTCTTTAATATTAAAACAATCAGCATATCTAGAAACGTTCAGTCTATTCTAACTAAAATTTCTTTCAAAATGCAGATACTTACTATTTTATGATATTTATTGAAAGCTTACTGACAGCCTGAGTGCTTGCCTCAAATAAATGCTTAGTGGTGGTGCTTAATGTGAGGGGCTGCTTACTACTCTTTTTTATTCGTTGACCTCTCACGAGTCCTTATTACCCCTCCGTCACCTCCAATTTAAAACGTTTCTGCTCAAATGAGAAAATACTCTCCATCATTTCATTCTTTCAATGGGTTTTATATGACCGCTCATATCTAATCTATAGAACTGTATAGACACTTCTAGATTTAGTCTCCGATTTTCTGAAATTGCATTGTTCGAGAAGGTAAAGTTAATAACATTAAACGTGTGAACGAGAGGCGGAAGTCAAGCAGAGTCTCTAAATTCATTTAATTGGTTCAGACTGGCCGGATAACGTATATTAAAGCTCATTCAATTTAGAGTCTTTTGATATGGATCCAAAGGAGGTTCCAAATGAAGTGGCAAGAAGCTGTTATCTTGCAATTTCGAAATAGTCTACCTGATGGAAATAAGATCAACTTGTTATTCCAACTTCGATTTCCACTAATGTGTTGTTGCTTTGGTGTTCTAAAGCAACGTTGGTCCGTAATACGTTTAAACTTGGTTACAGTTATGGAGTATTACAAGTGCAATCTACCATATCCAACAGGGTATCAGTCTATTGAAGTGGCTCACCAGAAGCAGCCGTATTACTGCAACCCTGAAAACATTGACAAACTATTCAACGGAAGGCTAGGAAGTACAGAAAACCAGCTGACGTCAATTGATTAGAAATCCTAAGAAACGTTTTCATTGTAAAGTGCCATTTACTCCTTATCATAATAAAACCTGTGCTGCAAACAACAGAAAATGCTACGCGTTGGAAAAAATCGTTTAGCGCAGTTCTTTCAGTCAAAGCACATGGACATGGAAACTAGATTCTATGAAACTATGTAGGTCGGATTCATATAACGTATCCTTTTTTAGAAATGAATCTAGCACAGCGATATCCAGCGGTTGCAAACATCAATAAAGTAGGAGTTAAGATGCAAATGTTGACAATGGGAGTATAAAAGAACATTGAATAAAGTTCAGCGACATGCATTGAAGCTGCGGTTACATTAATTACCCTCAAAGATTTATCCCATGGCTGCTACAAGCCAACGTTGTAACCAGATAATTTTACAATCAAGCCAGTAACAAGGAAGTGACATCGTAATTGATGCAGGATCAGGAACCTTCCTTTGCAATAAAACTGCTCAGGCGTTGCATATGATCTTGGTTTCCGCTTACAAAAGTTGCATCAAGCTCACATCGTGCACTCTTGCACGTCCCAAAGTAAAACATGTTTACTGCCATGGCTAATTGGTAATTTAATAACATATTATCGAATGTTTTATCCTGGCTAGGTCCGCCTTCTCAATCATGTCTGCGATCTGAGACGATATCCTTCTGTGGAGCCTGTAGAAGAAACGTTGCGCCAAATTCCTAACAAATTAAATGCAGTTGTAATCAGTCAGATAACAGTTATTTAAGTCCTGGCTGCCCAATAGGTAATCCAAATAACAGGGAATAAACTTGGACGACAACAGATCAACCCTACATGAGCGTTTCAGCACACAGTTGATCGTCCAGACGTCTGGACATATTCATTGCATTTCTTTGAAATTCCCTTAAGGTGACCAGTCAGGTCAACTAATCTTCCACAGGAGACTTCACTCGACGTTTTTAGGAGCGATTTTTTGTGGGATAATTCGTTTGAGTGAACATCGCGTCTTCAAATCTGACCAATTTTTATTTTGTCGTATTGTTGAACATCTAACGCGTGTCCAAATCTGACCAATTCTCGTTTCATCGTATTGTTGAAGAGGCTAGGTACCAATTTGGCTATTTGCCATCAGGGCCTATGGATGGGCGAAGGGGACGGCGGAGGAGTTGGGAATCGGCCTGTAAATGATTAAGGGTCTGCGGCCCCAACCCGAAAATCGGCCCTTTTATAATGAAGCACTGGCCAGCTGCTACGTCAGCAAGGTTAGCGCTGCAAGCAAAATATATGCGAATGGTAATTGTAGAGTCTTGAAAATTACATTTCCAGTTTGTAAAGTTGCCTTGTTTGTAGTCAACATGAGACAAAAAGTAGAAACTTTAATGTGCCATACCCACCCTTAATTTCTTAATGTTCCTCGGTCCCCGTATGTCATATACGTTAAGTGAACCGTCACGGGCATCAGGGCTTGAAAATGCAGACAGAAAAATGACTGCATGGCCTAATCATGTTGGAAAAAGAGAGAGTGAGAAATGTAGCCAGTAACCACAGTCCAACCTGCGCTCATCCGCTTGCTTGGTCTGTTACCAAGGGAGGAGATTTGCGTTCTTCCGATTATCAATATTTTTATAATTCGCGCGCATGCGCTAGCACTGTCATACGGGATCTCGCATAATCTTGCTAAGAACATGGCGGCGAAACTTGAGGCTGGGTGGCAAGAGCAGTTTATTATGTTGGGAGAGGAAAAGCGGAAGATTTTGGTAGAAGTGTTGTTTGAAAGACTAAGAACAGTATATATAGACTCTAACCTTACTAGCCTAAAGCCTGTGCACTCATTCATTTCTTTGATACCGATTGACGGATCGTTACCTGATAACAGATGCCCCACCTTCGCATAGCGGGCCTGCTGCCTAATCGCTGTGCTACGTTAGTATCGTAGCACAGAGGATCAGGCAGCAGGCCCCTCTATGCGAAGAACTAAGCTGGTTTCAGGTAACAGATCGAAGCTCAGAGCTGGATCCGTTGATAGGAATTTGTCAAATTGTTCTTCCATACCCTATAGACTGTCAACTTTGCTTCCCCTTCTATACTCAAAATATAAAGTAGGTCTAAGCAAAGCATGTACCTAGGGTAGTTCTAAGCAAAGTTATTGACTTTGGTCAAAGTAGTTAGGTATATATCCTTATGTGTGTAGGCAGGCCTATAGGCAGCTAGGTAGACTTGCTGCTTGGCTAGAGCCCAGAGTAGAACAGGCTTATGTCTCCTTGCTATAATAGCCGCCATCTCTGAGTCGTGTAAATGGAGCACCTAGTGGCAAGGCGCAAATAAAACATACCTGCAACTGCAGGATCACTTACTAGCTCGCTTTGGCTTGTAGGTTACTCAAATAGATGTATGCTCTATAATGATAAACTAGGTACCTACACATTTTTATAAGAAACCTATTTCGATGAGACCGACTAGTACAGCCTCCCAAAATTTCAGAAACTTTGACTACTAAACAGAAAAGCAGGAACAAAAGCAAGAAATTTAAATTTTTCAAGCAACAATTTAATTTTATGGTTTGCTTCCCCACATAGACCAACATATTTTGAGTCACAAATTCTTGAAATCTGAACAGATCAGTCGCATAGGAATTTCCTTTGTGGCACTTGCTATTTGATTGATGCACAGTCATATTATGATTTGGGTGCATTGCTTGGTTGGTTCCAGGACGTAGAAAACTGTAAACTTTTCTTTGTTAATTGTGTTCTTAAGAAACTTTTTGTATTTGGAAACTTGACTAACCTCCTCGTAAAATTTTAAGAAACTTGTACTACTACCATGGGTGCTTGGTTTCTTATAAGACAAAACATGTAGCTAGGCTAGGGTTATAACTAGGCTGGAGAACAACTCTCAAGGCAGTAGGGTACTGTAGCTAAACTGATGGAAGAAAGTTGCCAAAAAAATGAAACAAAAGTGACGTGCATGTCATGAAAGTACAATTTGTGTTCGAAAGGTTGTACCCATAAGTTTCAAGAGATAATTTTCAATTTATGCAGTATTGTGAGTGTTTGGAGTATAATCTCACAGTTCCATGTATAATATTTTACCGGTATCTTCCTAAACCACAGACCCGGTGCCACTGGGGAGGTCCGGGGGGCTTTGCCTCCCCCCGACAATATTTTGGCATTTAAAGAACTTTTTATCATATTTACTTATCAGTTCACTGTGGCGCCATCCCTGAACCAAGGTGTTTCATGCCGATTCCTTCATCAGACCCTAATTTCACGCACAGCATAATATAGATAGATATGTACGTGCATAACTTCACGCCATCGTTCATCATTACAGCTTTTGAGGAGAAACCAATTTCATACATGCATGGAATTATTCAGATGGCAATCTTTTGTGCCATTTGCATAACCTAAAGTGGACTTAACAACTACAAAGAGGTGGTAAGTATGAGTTTCAAGTATTGTTTTTGTACCTGTATAGTGACAAACCATCCCCGCCTTACTTGATAACTGATGTTGCATTTCGGGGTGTTAGAAATGACACCCATCCCCTAGAAAACTGGCCATTGGTTATCAGGGAATCCATGGCCTCCTGAAATCCATGGCTTTCAAGCCTCAGAGTTAGTTCCCTGGGCAGGTTAGACGAATGTTCAAAATATTACTTTACCACTTTCTTGTACTAAAACTCCTGACCGTACCCGCTCACGTACCAAATCTGGTTTTCCTAACAGAAAACTGAGAGACTGTTCTTCTTTGAACTCCTGATACATAGCTGGCTATGAACCTGTGACATGTTATGATATCAAAATTTTCCAAAGAGCGTCATGTGTTGTGGTTACTTGTCTATTTCGTTGGCTGTGTGTAAACTGATGCTGTGAGCAGTATAATTGTGTGAATATATACAGAATACAATCATGAAAAGGTTGAATAAAACCTGGCCAAAAAGACGAAGAGTATGCTCTTGAAAATTTTTTAAGGGCTGGCATTTGGAAGAGTATGAATTCATCTACTTAACCCTGTAACTGCATATACTCAGCCGTTCAGTCGTGTATAGTCGTGTAGCGTTTTCCACATTAAATTTGATGTCCTGACGCAATTACAAATCAAGGTGGTATTTTCATAGCAACATCAAGGTAAATGCAGCAATACAAAAAACAATTCCCTTGACTTTATTCAATATCCCAAAGAAAGAAAATAAAGCTACTCACTCTGCACAGATCTGAAGGCACCCTCAATTTGAAAATAAAACTTGGTTAATCTAATTGTTTCCTTATTCTGTATGCTTTAGCCTGAGACAATCTTAAGTTTTCCTTCTCCTGAGTTCCTGTCAACTGGCTAATCTTAAAATCCCTCTGGTCTCCAAAGCTAAAAGCTCCCTAGGCCGCATTCAAGAATAGAAATAATCTTAATCCATCTTGACCCGAGACATTAAATCCATTCTTACAAATGTTGATATCTGTATTTCACTTGTACTTATGACACAAATGACACATTTGACACAAAACATTTGCCATCTGCTACATCGGGATTTCAATCATGATCCAGTTCAAGCCCTTTTTTGAACAAACATCCGCAAGTGTCGACTCAAGTATGTTTTTCTGTCCAAGCAAAACACAAAAATGTCACAGATCGGAAAGTGGCGTATAGAATAATATACATTGTTATGAATTTGTTGTCAAGTTATGAAGTGAAAATGATGAAAGCAAAAATCAACAATTCAAATAAGTCAAACGTATCGTCCATTTTAAATACATCATAATGATTAAAGAGAAGGATTAAAAGGAATAGGAGTGCAAAAGAGAGTACGTAACAAATAAAACTAATGGCCACAGCAAATAAATATCCAAGACAAGTGCCACAGAATACTAATCACCAACAACAAAGAAACACGTCACTCAAGCTATTTATAGTTTACCGTAATGCTTCGACTAAACGCACCCTTGAATAAAGCCTCCCCCCCCCCTTTTCAGAAGATTTCACAGTAAATGCCCTCTTCTATCAAACGCACCCTCAAATAGATGTCCCCTTCTAGAGGGGCGTTTGCTACATGTACACAAATTAACACATGTAAAACTGCAACTACTTCATCATTATTTTGGTTTGTGGTTTTTGTTTCGCATAAGAACGTATAAATAAACGTGTAAAGAATGCATAACGACGATGTTGAAGATTATATTGACAGGTAATATAGTGTACATTTCATTGATGTATAAAGCTTATACTTCAGAAAAAAGTAGAGTTTCACAAAAACGTAATAGGCGCCCCATCTTTAAAATGCCCCCCCTCTCGATTAGACGGCCCTAAAAAGTCCAAATATTTAATAAACGTCCTGGGCGTTTAACAGAAGTATTACGGTAATGTTTGCAGTGTTGCCCAGGAATTTACCAAACTGTTTTTTCATTAACGAGGGAAGGAGTACATACATCGCAACAACAAACTCAGATGATAATGGAGACGTGAAAAAGTAATGCAAGTTTTATACAGTAAAGGATGGATAACCAGTAAGAGAGTATATACAGTGAAGATGCAATTCATCTCATTCTATTTCTATACATTTTGTTTATTGTATTCCATGAGAATGTATCCCTGACTACGCATCCCTTCAACCACCCTTTGCCTATTCTTAGCTAAGCAGTATAGATACAAAAATATCTGATGAAAACAAAAGCAACGTTTTTGGTAGACACTCAAGGGTCAGGGGAAAAGGAAAATGCTAAAAGGAAATAGGGTGCTCAGTGCTCGACGTAATTGCCCACAAAGAGTAACACGACATTCTTACTGATGAAAAGTCAATAAGAGATCAATCTCCACGAACAAAAACCAGACAAGAGTACTTTGCAATGCAATTCTAAGAACACGAAGATATAGCTAGGGTTATTAGTGTAATTAAGGATTGAGACTTCAGAGAGAGATATAATGAAGAATCAGAATAGAAGAATAGCAGTAGATGATATATAGTATAGTGAGCATCATCAGTGATTGCACCAAGCGATCAGGAACTGGGAAGTGTAGTAGGTAGATAGGCTGATAGCTAAGTCAGCGAGAAAACATTGATGACTATATTTGCTGGATTTAAATAGAGTACGCATCAGGTAATCGGTAGCACCCTACCAAGCTTTTTGCCAGGAAAGAAATAAGAAGATTGACATATTTAAACAGATCAGTTGCTAAATAGACAAAAAAGTAGTACAAACACGAAGCTCAATCAGAGCAGAGGAGTGAACCAACTTCTTTCTTTCTAATGCTAGAAATGTTACCAACAAAGCCAAGCAAATCGACAAAGGTTCTCCCCACTCTCACAAGTAACCAGAAATCTCTGAATCCGTCTGCCAGCTGCCTCCCATCATTTTAGAA
>JAOBRC010513675.1:0-11485 GCA_027575255.1 Scolionema suvaense | reverse complement strand
TCCTTCCTAGAATCATCAGAACTGCCATGGTCATGGAAATATGGCCACTTCAGTTCTACCTCGAGGAGAGCTTTCGTTGTACCATATTATTTGTGCCAGCATGAACTGTCCATATTTTTCAACACCAACGATATAGTGGGGATATTGTCCACTACTGGTGATGCTGTATGTTTAATCATGCTGAGGGAACTTTGAGCTTGTTTTGCATCAATAAAACATCCTTAAATCAAAACAGATCAAGAGTCCTATAATGCTGACATGCTGCAAACTTTGAGTTTTGCGATTCAATGAAAATACCAATAGGTTTGTTTCCAGAAATGCTCTGCCCACCAAACTTGTTATAAGTAATATTTAAAGTTATAACTATAAATGGATGAAAAAAGCTTTGCGGCTGTGGTTTGCACTGTCTTTTATATGAGAAGTGTCGCTAAAATGCGAAAGAAACATTTGAGGGAAAATTTAATCATTCATGCACCTGCTTTGGTAGTGAAACAAAGTTAGAGGATACAAATGGCAATGGCGTTTTCAGATGTGTATCTCCTGAACTTTTCAATACAGGTTTGTTTTATCTTGTTAGGATCTATGGTTCTTGAGATATCAACGTTCTTGTAAGGCGTTTATTTTTTAGAAATAATCAGCACACTGGGGTCCTGAACCTGTCGAAATGAGCACAAGTTAAAGATTAACAAAAAAATACAATTGGCAGGTAGTAAGTAGAACTACGAGGGTCCATAAGAATTCGTGTGACCCAAAATATGACAGCAGGCACAGCGCGGTTGTTCAATAATGGGTCTTCTCAGGAATCACTATATGCAACTACCTCTTTTCTATCCTCCCCTGTTATAGTTTGGTACCGTCAATGTTTTTGCTGGGTGCCAAGAATTTGGACAAGTGTGCTTTTGGAATTTCAGGACTACAGTCTGTCATTCGTCATCGTCCGAAGTCTAATGGTCATTGACTGACAGCTATTTGAAGACCTGACTTCTTCCAAAATTCACTCTGTTCAGTTTACGTTGATATTCTTGATACAATTATAGAGTACAGTTTGAAAAGTTCTGCTGACAAGATGTCAGAGCTTTGCAAACGTCTCTCCGGCTGTCTGCTGATCTTCAATGAGGTTAAGTTCTTTTGTGTTAAATTGCAGTTGATTTCGAAGGTCATGCAAGGAATTTTAAAGATACAGCAGCACAGCATCGCAGGATCAAGCAACAAGTCGTACTTGTAATGAATGCAGAAATTTTTAACAAGAGGAAGAAGGAAGAGGTTTACTTGGTATCCCCCCTGTTTCCCGTATCTGTTGTTGTATCTGTGTATCCTAGATGATTATTTATCAAACGCATTGAAAGTAGTTGAAGTCATAAAGAATTAACTAGCACCATTTGAAAAACTGGTTCTTGTCCGTATATAATGCTAGATTATCCTCTTGGGCAACTAATCAGATGGCTACATTTAGCTGGTGATGAAATGCTTAGAAGTTACGTTTTCGTGAGGCACTCTTCTAACTTCTGTGTTTTAGGATCGATATCTTACACCGTAATGTGGTATGGTATCGAGCTTGTATACGTGCGGTGAGTCCTATACTTGATTTTTTAATTTTGGTTACTTACGTCGATGAGCTGTATGCGATGAAGCCATTTGCAAGTTGTTTATATCAAGATATATAGGTATCTTTAGATCTTCTGTTATTTGTCAGGTCTTCTTCTTATCCAGTGTTCTACTTGTCTGCATAGGGTACGGCGTCAGTTAAATACAGAGATGAGGTACGAGGTGGTGGGAAAAAACCTTGGAAACAGAAAGGAAGTGGACGTGCGCGACATGGCAGCATTCGCTCTCCGCTATGGAGGAAAGGTGCCATAAATTCGATGTACTCTTTTTGTAGTGATTGTGAATGCCTTATACATACTTTATTATCATGCCACGAAACAGATACAGTCCAGCACTTGAAGAAAATCTTTTTAGAGTAACTTGTGGAGCTTTCTGAGTTCCTCGGATTGCATCAATTAGAAGTTTTGTAATGTATATTTTTTGAGGTTGGTCCACTTTCCATCATTTTAAAGAAAAATCTTCCTGAGACCTTTTTGTAATTTCTTACAGGAACAGTAGCTCAAAAGTTTTTTCTGGCCGATTGCATTAGTACTGCCATACCTTAAGGAGGTTTCATAGCCCTGTTGCCATATTTACTTTGAATCACTCTTTTTTGTGCCTTTCAAGACACTCGGTATCCCAAGCCGCACACGTGGCTCGTTCATGCGTATGTTAAAAGATTCTCTTTAGAAATGGTGCTTTTAGAAGCTATTCTTGAGGTGCAGGGATAGATTTTGTTGAACTATGTGTCGAAATAGTTTGAAGATTTATTCGCATGTTTGGTCCTAAACCCTGCTAAATATCCATTTGCTGTACATACATAGTCAACTCGCAAACAGGAAATGAAATTACTCTATTTTATTCAATCTTCAAGAACTATGACAGTTACCAAAAGCCCTCTCCCCACCTTAATATTTTCAGATTTGCTATAGATTTGTTCTAGCAAAGATAACATGTGGCAATGTTCCCCCTCCCCCTCCCCACACACACTCCGCATCCTGGCGTTCCCCATGTTTTACTCAATTTTCCTATTTTTACCATTAGTTTTGTTGTATTTCCATAATATTGGCTGCAGTTTTCGGACAGTCTTTTAAATTTACATAAATTAATCTTTTTTTTGCATGAGTGCTTTGCATTTGTAACCCATCTATACTATATCAGAATTTTCTCTTGCCAACAGGTGCAATTTTCTATTATTTTGTGCGCACGTCGCAGTATTTTCGACGGTCCTAAGAGCACCCTCTGCCCTCCCCGTCAAGGATGCACTGCCCATTTTCGTTTACAGAAAAGCATGTTTTACCATTCTTGAACTTTCCTTGTTGCTTTGATATACCTTCCCGTTTGTGCTCCCTATTGATTTTATAGCCAATTTAAAATGTTTTAAGAAATGCTTTAATAGATTACGACAATGTGAATTAGCAACCGCTTGAGAACATGAAAAGGAACTGAGAGAGAGAGTGATGAACTGTCATACACAAGTGAATTGAGGAACTGAACCTTCTTTTGTCTGTTGGTCAGGTGGTTCTGCGAAGGGACCAAAGCCTCGTGATTACTCATACAATCTTCCTTACAAAGTACGACGACTGGGTATCAGAACAGCTCTTTCCTGTCGACTAGCTCAGGTATGTTTTGATTTAGTTTTTTTCAATATTTTTCTTTGTGAGGCAATACTGTTATGGATTACGGCAATCTTCCCCTAGGCAGCATTTCTACGGTATTGTGCGCTGTGATATCATTGAGGCATAATGTGAAGACTGACGCAGTCTTCAAGGTGGATTTCCACTTGAGCGAAAGTGGCCGCGAAATGAGCGGCGAAGCAAACCTTTCCCTTTGGTGCATGCACAGTTATGGTAATTTGTCGCAGCGAAATAATAGTTGCATCCATTTCACATTTTTGAAGTGAAATTTTTTGCTGCAATGAAAACTTCCCTTCGCGGTGGAAGTCCAGCCTTAAAGTTTGACCGTAAGCAGAGCCTATTCTAAATATTGAGAGCGGCATCAGATAAGGGGAGAAAACGGCAGATTTGAGTCCAAGTTGCTCCAGAATTCTATTAAAATATGCATAATTTAATTCAAAAAGACACTTTTTTGAGAATTATTAGAATGGCAGCGTCCAATACTCGGACGCTATCAGCAGAAGAGTCTTATAAAACGAGGTCCTTCCGTCCTTCCGTCCTTCCGCCCTTCCATCCATCACCAACGCATTTTCCCGGATAACCGCAGCACAGATTTTTGTTGAAATTTGGCATGAAGGTCAAGATCAGTTATCCAAACAATGCTATGGAGCCAGATTTTCGAAAAAAAGGTTGTTTGAATCGTAGGTGGCAATTTTTGTCCAAAAATGGCCATCTTTATGGTTTTTTGAAAATATTTCAAGATCAAATCATTACTTTTTCTTTTTTTTTATGTGAAACATCAGAGCAATAGTAGAAATGTAGTGGATCATGTGTCATATCTGGGAAAACTCTTGTTCACCTTGCAGGTGGCAATTCGTGTCCCAAAATGGCAATTTTTAGTGTTTTTTCAAAATATTTCACGATCCAATCATTACTTTTCTATGTTTTTAGGTGTTAAATTTCGGAGCAATAATAAGTATGCTGTGGATCATGTGTCATACCGGGCAAAACTCTCGTTCACCTTGTGGGTGGCAATTTATGTCCAAAAATGGCCATTTTTAGGATTTTTTCAAATATTTCAAGATCCATTCATTACTTTTCTGTATTTTTGGTGTGAAACTTCAGAGCAATAATAGTTATATCATGGACCATGTGTCATATCTGGAAAAACTCTCGTTTGCCTTGCGGGTGGCAATTTACGCTCACAAAAGGACCATTTTTTTGTAAAAGAATGCTTCATCAGTTGCTCGTAATTTTTGATGTGAAACTTGAGAGTAATAGTACTCTTTTGTGCCTAGTAGAAGCGGGGTTTGAATAACCAGTGGGCTTAGAAAAATCATCCAATACTAATTACTGGGATGGTTGGAATAGCTGGGGGAGGGGGTTGGAAAATCCAAATTTTGAAAAGTACTTATGTGACAGAAATATGTTTGTTCCGCTCTGGTAGTATGAAGTCAAAAGAGAGAAAGAGAAACGCACCTCCTAAATCATTTAAATCAAACGAAAAGTATTATTTTCCAATAAAATTGGCAATTTCGCCTACTCATTACTTTTCCTGGGTGGAGCTGTTCAAAAACATGGTGGGGGTGGGTGGTCGGAACAAAATGTCTTGGATGCAAAAAATTCGAAAAATTAGCGGAGGGGGATATCTGTAAGGCACCAAAGAGTCGTTATGTTTTTGGGTCATTTACCTTATCTGGAGAAGCTCTAGTTCGATCTGTGTGTGGCAATTTTCAGTGTTTTTAACCAAATGTTGTTTTTTTTTTCAAGTGTGGATCTTAGGTGCAACACAACTTATGTAATGATCCATGCCTTATATCTGGAGAATATGTTGTTCAGCGTATGGGTGTTGTTTTATGTGAAAATGATTTTTTTTTAAAATGCCTCTAGAACAGTTCGTCAGTCTTTCGTCATTTGTGGTGTGAATATGGCTTATGTTGTTTTCTTTGATCCGACTCGAAGTTCCTGAATAAGGGTTGCGGGAGTTCACTAATTCTGTGACTTGTTCTCCGTAAAATCATGCTTGCCTTAAGGTAGTTGACTATTTGGCAGAACAACGTTTCACGTGGCAGTGGTGAAGTCATCATGATTTTCAGAAAACAAGTATTTTCTTGTGTGTTGCTACACCCTAGTAAAAGGTTAGGTATCCTCCTGGCAATTCTCCAGACCTCTTTGAAAAAATTGTTACTCCTTATCATTTTTGCAGCATTCGGATAGGTGGAATGTGGCTGCTTGCACTTTTTCGTGTTAATATCAGGTAGTTTTTTTTATTTATTTTGATTTCTTCTTTAAAAGTGCTATCACGTGTTGTCTCCCTTTTTGCGCATTTGTTTGTTCATCTGTTCGCAGCAACGCTTGTTCTGCTATGGAATGTCGGCATGGAGGTGAAAATTTGTTGTCAAAACGAAAAGATTGAGCTGGTTTATGTATTTGTCTTCAATTCGCGAGTGGTTGTTTTCTGTCCGAATATGGCTGTTTTAAGATTTTTTTCAAGACTATCTTAAAACCTGTTGATATTCCTGTTTTGCAACTTTTTGCTCGAAGTTGGAGGTCAATGATATGTATCATATATACCATGTGCCGCATCTGGGAAAACTCATTTGCCTTGGGAATGGTCAGTTATGACCATTGTTACTGTATTGCAATTTTCGGTATGAAACTTGATAGCAATTTTAGATATGTTTTGGACTACGCGTCGTATCTGTGACATTTATATCTAGAAATAGTCGTTTTTAGGTTGCTTTAGTAGAAACATCAGTATGAAAGGTTGCTCTGGAAATCTTTCACCGGAAGAGATTGCATGAGCCATAAATTATGACTGGTAAGTTTCTTGCTTGCCTTGGACATGGCTGAAAACTAAGCCACGTATTTGAGCCTGTACACGAAAGGTGTAAAAGCATCATACTAATGGCCATTTAATGTTTACAACTCATATGTGAGCAAACTGCAGGAAAAAGACTACAGATTATGGGCCAAACGATTTTTCAAAAGTAAAATAGAGAATAGACCATAACAGTGAAATGGCTATGTGAACAAGGAGAAGGGACTAACAGAACAGAAATAAGGAATAACATGAAAACAGACAGGCCTATGAGATTTCCACCATGCACAGGTCCTTAACCGAAATTGAAAGAATTTATTCAGCAACGGTTTCTGCTTCTTCTTACTTTCTTTGAAAGCCAATTGGATTCGAATTGGGGATAGTATTCGAGTTATATTGGGGGTATATATTTTGAGGTTATGTATTGCTGCATCAGATTCATGCTCTGGCATGCACGTCTGAGTGCTCTCACCGTCCCTCCTCGCACCGGTTGCACGCGAGTCAAAGCTCGTCTTGGATGGAGTCAAATCTGTCGAGTATCCATCTAAAATTCCTGGTCGGCATTTTAAAGTATGTGAAACGCACATTACTGATATTTCAGTCCTGTTGTAAGTGGTACCGTGGAGTAGGGAACTCACTGTTGCTGTCAGAAATGCACGTTACTTCCTTCTGATTGCATCCATATCAGCCATATTTATTCCATGCCTGAGGGGAAGCTACTAATTAAGTTAAAAAAATGTTCACTCGTGACTCTATCGGAAAATTGGTGTCAATTAGTAACTGGCGCATAGCATGTATTGGAACGTCTGAGATGCAGCATGAAAATTGCGCATCTCACAATGATATCATTCTTTGCTAAGTTCTGGCTCCTATAATTTGATTCTTCCGCAAAGTGCTTGTTTCTGGTTATTTTGATAGCTGTGGTCAGTTATTCTCTGTATCATCGTATTTCCTTTTTAGACATATATAATCCAATTAAAATGTCAGTTTGGAATACTGATTCAACTTCCTGTTAAGGTCCGGTCGAGTCACTTTTGTCTGTCGGACACAATACTCATACTTTGTTCGATGTTTCATAGTTCAGATCTGTCCGCGTTTGATGGATGACTTAGTGGAAGCTGATACTGCTGTCTGAGGCACATGCTTAGCTGCACGTTTGGTTCTGGAAAAGTGTTGTGAATGTACTGTGCTAATATTGTCAACTGACGGTATCCGTTGCGGTGCGCTAGAGCCTCATATGAAATCAGTTTTCTGGAAGATTATTCCGATGATCATTTTAGTATGCTCCCTCCCCCAAACGATAAGGGCCAGTTCCTGGCTTGCTTATTCACTCACATCACGGCCTGTTGAAGATATCTCGCCATGTTTCTTTTGCACGGTCTAGAGCGAACACCAGTATACATAGGAATGTATATTTCAAGTAGAAGTTGTTTGTTATGCATGAATAAAGCAATATAGTTTCCTCTTTAATTTTCGCCTGTTAGTGTTCTGCATTGCGTTTTTACCTATGTGCTTTCTTTTTTTGTTATGTTTTGAAACGTGGCATGAACTTGTCCGAACACTGAAACTTGCTGAACCATGTTAAGACAAGTTCAAATCCTTTTGCTGTCCTGCTCACAAGAGAAGTATTGTATTCATATTTCTAGTCTACAAACGTGATACTCATATTTACTGCAAATACATAATCAAAATAGAATAAAAGTTGTAGACTGGCCCGATGAGGGAGGTCATAGACCTATAGGACTCATGGGAAAGTATCAGTCCTGTCAGAAACTTTGTACTTTTTTGAAGGGAACTTGGTAGAAAATGAAGGGAACGCTTTTTTGGTTAGTTTGTTGTTCGTTGATGATTCTTTGTTGCATCGTGAAGGCACGTATTTCGTACCAGCTATTCCTAATTTAGTTGACTTCCTGGCTTGACACGCTCTCTGGCTGTCTTCCCACTCGCTCATGGAATTTGATATCAACTATATTGCTTAATTATTTGATAGGCTGCTTCCATAGCTTGTCAGTGGACACAAATTTGATCAGTGATGTAATCTGGCCAACGACCTACGCTTGTTGTTTTTTTCGTCAGATTCCTAACATAAGAAACTTGCGAAAACAACGAACGTGGACGAAACTAAAATGACTCTTTCTTTTCTGAGACGCTGAAGTTTGACGTCACGATCGATAAATGTTTACGCCGACGAAATTGGTTGTTTCTGCGACAGACTCATTGGGCAACCAAATCGGACATTTTGTTTTTTTAGATCCGTCTTAAAATGAATTAAAGGTGAAATGTGTCCTTCAAATGCATTCAATAAGAGGCACAAGAACCAAATGTGAAATCTGTTTCCTGAAGCTTCATATTTATTCGTTAGATTCAGTGTTGCTGTTTTTTTTCCTGCGTCTGCAGATCCTCAGGGGGTAAAAGCCGAATTTTGAGAGTAAAATGAGGTTCTTACTCGGTATTTTAAAAGATCGGCTACTGTAGATTTCTTGTAGTCTTGATTAACTCACCAAATCATGGCATTTATCCGTACTAAAGATGTTTTAAACTGGCGCACATTTGTGTGCCTTGCAGTTCGTAACATGGTCATACGATTTCTGCATTTAGTAATATCTTGGAGGACAAATATTCCTATTTTCTGCTCCTAACGCTTGCTTCTTCTTTCTCATATGCAAGCTTCATCTTTCGCCATGGTTCACACCTCTCAGATTGCAAATATATCTTGATCTTTAGCGACCGTAATCTTAATCTTGCCATGTTCACATCTCTTAGCTTTAGAAATTTCGCCGTCCTCGTCTAACCTGGGACCAGATCCTCTTTCTTTGCATAGGGAGCTGCTCGCCTATTCCCTGTCCTCTACACGGTTAAACGCGAGCAGCTCCAGTATAGAGGAATGTTAGGATCTGGTTCCAGGTTATCCTCGTCAGTCTGTATTCAGGGTTAGCGGGTAAGAATTGCACGGTGTTTTGATCGGTCGCTTTCTGTATTAATTCTTTTTTTGGTGTAAATTTATATTCTCTGTGACGCATTCATTTTACATGGAATTTTGATAACTATGATTGTTTATGATGGTTGTAAAGGATATATTAAAGAGTACTGGAAGTACATCATCTCTTCTGTCGATGTTTTTAGCAAGACTATAGTAGTTGAACGATCGAGATCTTCATTATTTGGACTTGATATGATTCTGAAAACAAAGTCGAACCGGATATAAATGTTGAATGGTTGTATGGTGATTATTGTTGGGTACGATGAAGCATCTTGAGCCTCCTAATATCTTCAGTACTGGTGACCCACGCTATGCTATTTGCGTTATGAAAAGTTTATAGCTTGCATTGACCCCATATCGATCAGAGGCTTTGATTTTAGTAAATCCGTATTAATCCTTTTATGCATGCAACACGCCTGTTCTTGGTTGCCCTTGTGTTCTTGCTATATTATCTCCCCCTTTTTGTTATTGGTGACGTTATGATTAGGTCCAAGTCAAATTAGGTTTCGTTTTCTTTTGTGCTTCAAATTGTATGCAGATGATGTAATAAACGAGGAAGGGAAGTAGGTGATTCGGGGTATAGATGCTTGACTCCATCGTACTGTGAGTCAAAGATAGAGAATCTCGAGCGCTTTTTGTGCACGTTCAGCTGAAAGCTTACATCGACCTTATCCATATATACAATACAAGTAAGACATGCAAGAAACAGTGCGGGGCTTCATCTCACAAAACAGATTTCCAAAAAAAGGTGCAATACTTCGATAGGACAGGAACTACAGAGACGCGTGGCCTCGTTATTGTCCCTCTCTATTCTTGAACTATTTATGTTACATTCTGGTCCTTTTGAACAGAAAGATATCAGGAGAAAAAAAATCAAGTTTAAAATGTCAACCTTGTTCTTAATTCTTGAATCCTAGACTGCAGAGCTTAAAGCTGTGAGAGATTTTTGCTCTTTGGTGTCCAAAGAAGTACTCTGTCAGGAGAAATATCATTTTCATTTTGTGGTATAATTCTCCTCATAAGGCAGCTTTTCAGCTTCATTATTCCCTTTTAGGACGATCTAACTATCGTTGAAGATTTCGATGATATCCCCGAGAACGTTCAGGTTGGTTTAAATTACGTCTCCTCATTATCTGTGAACAATACTTAGGATTCTAGATGAACTATATAACTTTATTTTCTGTTTAAGCGGTTCTGTTGTCAGTTTTTTGAAAAATATTTTTTCGACCCGTATCATGTTTGCTCTCTGTTCAGGAAATGACTGATTTACTGGAGGAACGGGGATTTCACAACGCACTCTTTGTTGACAGGTAAGCTTACAACGTTTCCTTTCCTGAACGTCTGATTCAAAACCTCTGCATTTGTCCCACAATTTGTCAGACAGATGCTTTTGGTTGAAATGTTTTGTTCCTCGTCGTTGTTGATGTTTTTTTTTTTGCGTTCTGGTGTTCTTCTTTTGCGTGCATAATGATTAGGATTTATTTATAGCAAGATGAACACAGTTTGTACATAAACACTATTTGGCCTAAATCGTCGTGCCTTTAAAGAGGCAGGATCCGACATAACTGTCGAAATTAAAAATTTTGAGATTATTTATGCAAAGTAGCGATATCGGCACTAGGACTCTAAATCTAAAGTATTTCGGTGATAGTAACTACCAAACGAAAGATATCTTCATCTTGATGCTCAAGTCTTGAATTTCGTTATCCTACCCCCCCCTAAATTCAAATCCTGGTCAAACTCTTATGATTTCAATTTGTCAGAAAGCATAAAAAATTTGTCTTATTGAAGCCTTGAATGTCCTTTCCATTTCCTGGTTCTGGAATATTCAAGGATTTGTGTTCTCCATGCTCAAACTGCAAAGGAAACTTGATGTACTTTCTTGGATGCTTAAGGGCTTTTTATGTGTATTTCTGCTGCCGATGACTGTGTTTACCTTTGTCGTAGCTTTGAAAACGAACGATTGGGCGCTCTGACAAGTGCAATGGAAAAAATCTCAACATCACATGTTATGCGTAAGTTTAGTATGATTCTACCTAAGTCTGGCTGGGAATATACCTTTAAGGAGATAAATTTTTACGTGGACTTATTTTTGCGAGTCCAGTTTTTGAGGCGTTTTGGGTGGATTTATTTTTGCGAATCAGAGATTTTCCGAGAAATTGCGTGGAAGTAATTCAGCGAATGAGCATCAACGAAAGAAATATAAGAGGTTATTGACATGCACAGATAAAGAAAGAATGAGTCCGAGCAAATTATTATCGATTAACGATCGAAACATTAGTTGCATTTGCTTTAGTCAGCTCATGACATCATGTGGATAAATTTTGCTAGGATTTAATTTTGCGAATTTAGCTAAAATTCGCAAAACTCGCAAAAATTAATCCACGCAAAAAAAATCCCCTCAAGGTATCTCTTTTACGTTCTGAAGATAAAATTTTCGGTTTGTTATTTGCACTGCCCTTTCACCGACTTGGTTGTCTCGTG
>JAOBRC010513564.1:0-11485 GCA_027575255.1 Scolionema suvaense | reverse complement strand
AACCTCCAAGATGGCGACGAGCGTAGCGAAAAATTATCGTCGAAATTAAATTATAACAGCGTAAAAAAAGGCGATAGCAGCGAAAGAAAACTGCTAAGATGGGAATCCTGATGCATGTTGCTATGATTTGAGCATAAATTTTTTTGGCATTAGTTCTCCTTTAAAACAATGCATTCCTCATCAATCTTGTTTCCTTTCCAGTCCATGTCTGCCTGTCTACTGCAACTTGAAACGGACGAGCACTATCTTGCAAAGCACTTTGAATTTACCAACATTCTATTTAGCTGTCAGATGCGATATCAATGTGTAAATTTCACTTCCTATTCAAAGAAATCATATGATCACAACAGAATGCGGGAGCAGTGAGGAATGCAAGTGGATGGCTTGATCTTTTAGCAGATAAGGGAGGCACATCTGAAATGGGACAGTCGTGAGATTAGCAAGGAATCTCAAAACAACTTTTTTGGCATACGATGTTAAACTTTTCACTTGCGATGGCGTGTCATGGATTGGCACGCGATAGTAATGTATGGCGTGTGCTTCGGCGTTCACATGCGACTCACGGAGAAGCTTGCTTAATGAATATGTGGCATGCGGTTTATTCTCGAAAAATATAGAGAGGCGGCTCTCATTTTTTTCATGCATTTCACTACTCCGAAAGGTAACAGCTAATTTGATGTGTTGCTTAAGTGGACCGGGGGGACGTTTTGACCATGTGAACCCCAAACACGGGAGACTAACCATCCCCTGCAGTGGAAGGTAGCCTTTTCAGTACTTCGGCCACTCAGTGTAGGTGGTGATAACTTTCATGTCCAGTATCCCCTGAGTTCTAAACCACTTGTGGGTTGCTTTAAACCTAATATGCGTATTGAGCATGCACAAGTTTGAGCGACCGGCATATATCGCATGAAGTTCATAATCGGCGAATTCCTGATTCCATTTGTTTTTTCGAGTACGGCATAACTTTTAAGAAACTTAGTCATTCTGGGGAACTTGAAATTGAAGGAAAGTCTTTCAAACGTTTTAGTTGATGCTGTTCATGTATACATCGATAATTAAAATCGTTTTGGGATTGAATCTATTTCGTGCATAAGGGGAACTCCAGGTTGAGAATAATTCCAAAATAAATTTTCTTCATTTGTGTTGAGAATCCAATTTCAGCGAGTGTACATATACGATATCGCTATGAACAAAAACAAACGATGCATGTCAGACTTAGCGCATTAGACATGTTCGACTGACGCATATTTTTCTTTGTTGCGTGATGCAATAAGGTTGCTGGTGTAATTTGCCTGCGCGCATGCTATCGATCTCAGATCAGATTGATAACGATCAGAAAATATGCAAATGATCTCACAGGTAAATGCAAACATGCTGCCAGACGTCTGCCTGCTGGAAATATGCTGAAAATAAAATGAATTGATGCGGCAAAACACTGGTAAAACAGGCTCATGCGGCGAGAAAAATAAAGTGCGGGCGCAGACGCAAAACTAAGCATATAGTTTGTGTGGCCTAATATGTATGCAGTGATTGCATTGTTTTTAAATCTTCATGCAATTAAGCATGTTTTAAGAATCTGATTTAGGGGTACATTTTTCGAACTTGAAAATATCTTTAGGATTTCTTCTTCAATGAAGACAGTTATGAAGACATTTTAATTCTATTGATGTGATCAATTTCATTTCCTTTTCTTTTATTGTTTTATTATTGCAGTCGTCTCTGTACTAAATACTAAATTGAATCTTCTCTTTGTTAGCTTGTTTGAAAGACGTCTGATACTTGGATGATTTCCATTTGAATATTAGGTTTTAAATTTATTTTGGTAATCAGTATGAAATTGATGGCGCTACTCACAACATAGAGAGTCCAGTTAGCTATCTAAATTTTAAATTGACCTCAAGATAAACTAAAAAAGAGAACTTAGTACGTCTTACTGTATCTTCACGTCAAAGCTACTGAAGACAAATCCATCATCATTTGATATTGTGAGCCATGCTGTTTGGGCATCTTCAGTCAAGTTTCTGTCTGTATTCAACTTGCTTTTAATGGCTATCCGTGTGTGCAGAACCAAGTGTCACTTCATGCATATAGTTCTGAATCAAGCTCTGCTTGCCTCTCGAATATCTCTAGGGCATAGAACAAACAAACATGAGAGAAGTAGATGGAACTATGAATTTTGCAGGGTGTAAATTGAAGTCAATACTAATGAGTAAATGATCTGTCTGGACCAACAAATGGGAAAATAGAATTAATTATGGAGGTGACACTATGCACATAACCTAAAACCATGTGTTGATGACATCAGTAGGAGTATCTGAAGTGTCATAAAAGGCGGTAGCTTTTTGGACTCCCGCTTTAGTGGAAGAGTCCTATACAATGAGGTCTGTCCGTCCGTCACCAACACATTTTCCCGGATAACCGCTCAATGAATTTTTATGAAATTTGGTGAGAAGGTGACAATCCATAATTGATGAGAAGTGATGGAACCGGAATTTTGAAAAAAATGTTTGTTCAGCTCGCAGGTGGCAATTTATGCCCCAAAATGGCCATTTTTAGGGGTTTTTAAGAGTATTTCAAAATCTGTTCATTACTTTTTTGTGGGTTTTGGTGTGAAACTGCAGGTCAATAGTAGTTATGCTGTGGACCATGTGTCATATCTGGGAAAACTCTCGTTGGGCTTGCAGGTGGCAATTTATACGTATCCAAAAAAGGCGTTTTTTATGGTTTTTTCCAAATAAGTCAAAAACTGTTCATCCGATTCTTGTCATTTTTGGTGTGCATATTAGGGGCAACTCTACACATGTTTTAAACCATATGCCATTTTTCCTGAAAACCTGGTTTGGCTTGCGGGTGGCAATTTGCACCCAAAAATTGCGTTGTTCAGGGTTTTTTCCAAATATGTCAAAAACTGTTTATCCAATTGTTGTCATTTTTGGTTTGAATATGAGAGGCAACTCTGCGCATGTTTTTAACCATATGCCAGTCTCCTGACTATCTCGTTTGGCGTGCGGGTGGCAATTTATGTAGAAAGATGGCGATTTTTAGGGTTTTTATTCCACGCATCTCATGAACAGTTAGTCTGTTTATTGTTATTTTTGATGCAAATATTTGGGATATCTGTATGCATGTTATAAACCATGTGCCATGTCTCTGGACAATCTCATTTGGCTCGCAGGAGGCAATTTACATCGAATAATTGAGGGGTTTTTTCATGGTTTTTCCAAATTTATCAAAAACTGTTCATCCGATTGTTGACATTTTTGGTGTGATTCATAAGAGCCTCTCTGCGTGCGTTATGAACCATGTGCCAAGTCTAAGAAAAATCTTGTTAGGCTTGTCGTGGTAATTTACGTCAGAAAATGGCTGCTTATGTTTTTTTCCTAATGTGTCATCAATGGTTTGGCATAAATCTTAGGGGAAACAAGGCATATACTATTATGACGCATGCTTTGTATCTTGGAAAGATGTTGTTCTTCAGCATCCAGGTGGCAATTATGTCAATAATTGCTGTTTGGGTGTTTTTCACAATGTTTCAAGAACTCTTCATTACGCTTTATTTGTGATCTGTGGTGCAAAACCTATGTTTACGTGTTATTCTCTTCTTTGATCTGACATGGAGATTCTCTATTAAGTTTGCGGTAGTCCACTAATTATGTAACTTGTTTCACTGGATTTTATGGCATACCATGAATCCTCGATTGAGGACTTCCCTCGATTAAAGCAGCACAGGTTTTAGACTTCTTTTTTAATAAGCGCCTCCCTCAATTACAGTATGTGTTTTGTCTTAGGATTGTGAAATGCTGTGCCTAATCAAGGCTTTCCTGGTTAGAAAGTAAATAGTGACTAAAACATTGTATCTCATTCTAGACCAATAAAAGGCTATTTTTCTTATCAAAAGATATTTCAAAATGACTGTATTGTAGAAATGTGTAAATTTTTTGGTTTTTGGTTTTTTTTGGTGTGATTCTTAGGGGAATCCCGCATATATTATGAACCATGCACCATGTCTGGTAAAAAACTTGTAAGGTTTTCGGGTGGCAATTTACGTCTGAAATTGGCTATTGTCAATGTTTTTTTCCAAATGTGTCGAAAACTATTCATCCGTATTTCACCATTTTCTGAGTGATTCTTCAGGGAATCTTTGTGCATGTTATGAACCATGTGCTGTGTCTGAGGAAAATCTCATTAGGCTTGCGGATGGTACTTTCATTCCGAAAATGTCTATTCAGGGTTCAGGGTTTTTTCCAAATCTGTCATTAATAATTATCATTTTCATTTTTGGCATTGATCTTAGGCACAACAAAATGTATGTTCTGTACCGTGCTTTGCATCTTGGGAATATGTTGTTCAGGTTGTAAGTGGCAATTGTTTTAACGTTGTTTTTAGGGTTTTTTTCATATTGTTTCAAGAACACTTCATTAGGTTTTTGTCATTTTTTATAGTGCTAATCTGGTGGCTTATGTGTTATTCTTTTCTTTGATCTAACACAGAGATTCTCTGTTAAGTTTGCGGTGGTCTATTAATTCTGTGGCTTGTCTCTCAGAGAAATCAAATTATTTGTCTGAAACCTTTTCTTTTATTAGTAAGTGCTGCTGTGGAATAAGTGCTGCTCTAGATTTGGTGCCGCATCAAACTAGGCAAGTTTTTGATAAGCGCCATCGCGTTTAATCAAGGATTTTCGGGATACACATTTATCAGAACTGCTTCTCTAAATAGTATTAAATATCGCTAGGTATTACTGTCCACTGTCTGCTCCCATATCAAATTTTATGGCTTTAGATTCTGTAGATGCTGTGATCGGAAATCAAAGATTTTGCTTGTTGAATACAGGAATGCTGAGCACCTTTTCCCTTATTTTCAGGTGGCACCACTTTGGCTTTGCTAACCCAACTTTTTTCCTAGCTGGGCAAAATTTTGTCAGTGTTTGTGTAGCTTAACTACAGCATCCTTATTCCAAAAAAAGTTTCTAAATTGAGATATGCTAAATACTGCATCTTCCAAATTTATGTCTATGATGTTGTATTTCTCTCTGCTCACATGTCTTAACTGGCTGCGCTCACCACATGCTTATACCCTTCCAACAAAAATATTTTTATACTTACTCTAGATATTCTCACAATTTTCTGTGCACCAGATTTGAGAATGTTTTGACCGCAATGTGAATTTTATCTGGTGCTGTATTTTCTGAGGTGGCAGAAGTTACAGCTAAAATTGTTCACATTCTGAATAATGGCACTGATAACATTCATGCTCAAAATATAGCTGGGTTTTGTTGCAGAATGGTTTTGAATGTAGAAGCTTCACTCTCAGATGTAATGAAAAATTAAACATGTTATTAATGTGTACTTTTGAGCGCGAAACAATTGAAATGGTTGATCTCGCTCATCTCCTGTTTGCGAACTGGTGTGTAAGAGATGTATACTGAAAACTTCCCACCCAGGGGTTTTCCTGGCTGCTGACATATAGTAGCAGTCAGTATTCATACTGTATTACTGTGTTAAAGGGGCTGGATCCGATAGAACCGTTGAAATTAAAAATTTTGATATTTTTTACACAAAGTAACTGTATTGCCACTAGGACTCTAAGTCTAAAATATTTCAGTTGTGCACACTACACAAACAAGAGAAAGATATCTTGATCTTGCTGTTTATTCTTGAATTTCGTTATCCACTCCTATTATTTTGATCTTAGTCAAACCCTTATAATTTTGATGTGCCAAATGGCATAAATATTTATAAAGAATGAATTATTAATGTGTGATGCTCATATTGTTACTGGATAGAAATAATTTTGCTTAAAAGTATTAAAGCAATACACTGCTCTAATACCAAATTCCTGATGGTGGTAGATCTTGCAAAAACATGAACGCTGGTTTTTATTTGAGCAAAAAAGCTTCAGTCGTTCTATGTCACGTTAAAGTTTGATAATTTTTCATGTTCCTGTGATTCTCAATTTTGCTCATCAGTGATGCCACATAAGACTGTTTCTAAGGTCTATAGTATTCCTTAGTAACTGAACATTAGAAGAATTTCTTCTAATGCTATGAGCAGCATATTACAACCCTCTTTGAGATTAAGCAAAAATAAAATTCACACATCACCTCAATGAGTAGCAATGTAACCAGCGAGATAGGATAATTCTTCTTGGTCTGGCCCTGCGTCATGCATGATTACTGTTCAGAAGCAAAATGGTAGCAAGCCAAAATTCTCCGTAACTTTGGAAGAAGGTATCTCTGGAACTATGGCAGCTTTTTTCATGATACAAAAAGCTTCAGTCATGTTTTTGAAGGCTCTATTACCACCTCAAACATCATTTTTGACTGGTATCTTGCTTTAACATACAGTAATTTTGGATAAAAATAATTTTGCTCAAAAGTATTAACATTATTTTAAGATCCCTATCTGCCCTTTTAAATTGTCTGATTCTATGTATGTATTTTTCAAGTTGTAAGTAGATGGCCTTTTTTCGCCCGTTTTGACACTAACTTGATTATCCAATATGCCTACAGATTTTTTTTTTCAAGCTAGTAGAGACAACAAAACAGATCCTTAACTTGGTGCATGCAGTGTCACCTCCTCGCAGGAGGGATGGAAATAGGTAAATACTAGCTTAAAAATGGGTGAGAATCGAACCCAGGCCATCTGCGATGGAATGCAAAATACCAACTCACTGCACTAAACTCACTCTAGGCAATCCTGCGAGCCGAAACACATTCCATCCGCTTTAAAATGATAGCCTTCTAATGTGATGGATCTCAAAGAAATCAAAATTTAGCTGTGATTAATAAAACTGAGGAAATTAGATGTGAGCGCATTGTTTATAAGTATTTGTATTCAAAGTGGCGGCGATGTTTGCCTGAACTCGACAGACCTCAAACAGGTTAGATTTTGAAATAATATCTCCTAAACCGTCAACTCAAAATGTTTACGTCCTTTTTTGTTGCATTTGGAAGCTTTTAGAAACGGTGTCATCTTAGCTCTAGGATGAATCACATCGTAGAAACAATTTTGCTTCAAACTCACTTCTAGAGGGACCCAATCCACTTACACGTTAGATTTGCTTGGTTAATGATTTTATTTTCTTAAGCCGGCCATGCAAAGCAACTCACTGTCCATCTATTTTGGTAACGTTTGCCCCTGCCTGCATTCATGCGTAACTCTAGCTAGACTGGTGCCTCGTTGTGTAGTAAGAATGCTTCAAAGAAATGCTGCAAGGTCTTTGTCCTTCCTGCCTATGTCAGATGTTGATATGAAACTAAGCATCATAAGTAAATACCATGTTGCCCTGTATGTTGTCCTGCATGTTGTGAAAGCATCCTTTTATGCTTTTTCCTAGCTGTAGTCTGCAGTTACCAATGCATTGTCAACGTCTGAAACCCAAACCACAAAGCCACTAGTAGCCTGGCTCCACTATGCCAGAAAAGGAAATTCTCTTTCAGGAATAAATTCTGCATTCTGCCTATGAGTTTCAGAAGCAGAATCAACGATGTTGTAAGGCATTGTATGAGTTGGCTCCTTGTTGAAGAAGTCTACCTCTTTGCAATGAGTGTCCATCCTGAACCTATCCTTCCTTCTTTCTCTACTAAGTTCTGAGACAGTGACACCCAGGCAGAAATTGTTGTCACCAGCCCTTTCTCTATAAACTTCGCATATCATACTATCAAGCTAGCTGATCTGTGGGCTTCACACAGTGGTATGCAGGTATGCAGGTTTGCAGTCCCTGTGGTGCTCTTTGGTGTCCCTGTGGTGTTCTTTCGTCGGCGGCAAATCCAAAATGGTATCGATTGCTTTGAACGGACGATCTTCAGCATTTAACATGGCCCATAAAAAGCCCTGACAAGCAGGGAGCGAGAAGTCAATGGGTGTTCTGAGGTACAGAGATGTATTTTCTGTACTTTGGTATTTTAGGCAGAGAGTTTAATGTCTGCCAGATAAACCAGGTGAGGAATGCACGTTGGATTTTATTCCATATTCTGTCCATGAAAACCAAAGCAACAGACTTCGGTTCTTTGCTGATATTCTCAATTTTGCAGAAGAGAAGAAACCAAACGCTGAAGTGCATGCAATCAACAGCAGATACTTACCTACGGCAAATTTTGTGGATTCAGACGATTGGAAACATTGAACCATGTTCCTTACGGTACTTACTGCTGACATGTCTAGCCGGTAGGGCCAGTCAAGTGTCCCATGTGCCAAAAAAAATGTTTTACGTCCTCAAAAGTTTTATGATTTCCTGTGATAATGTTAAGACGTGCCATGCTTTTGTCAATATTTCTACTAAGTCTGAGAAGCTCAGAATAGAAGCTGGGGAACGCATTTTCCAACCTTCTAAGAGGGTCGAATTCCAAAATTTTCCCCTCGGGCCCAACCATGAGATAGTGTATCGATTACAAGTAAACAAGACAAAAAACTCAATCTTTCACGTCATAATCGACATAAGAAAAAATCTCTGGAAAAAACCCTGGTTGTCATATGTTGACGACAGGTTTTTCCCAAAGCAATTTGTAAATTGGGGGAAATTTCTGTTGTGGCCAAGCTGCCTAACATTACTTGCAAGCATATCGAGTGAAAAAATTTGAGTAAACATGAGGTTGAATGTTAGATTCAACCATAAAAATCCCCTTGAAAGCTCTATATTACGACTTTGAACAACTTGCTGATGTTCGACTACACCCAGATCCCAACTCTGCTAATGAACATGTTATGATGCCAGTGACTGTCAGTGTGTACACAGATGCTTGACCAAACATCTATAAAAAGCATGGAAAGTGTTCTAATAGCAAATTCGATTATGACGTTAGTTTCACATTGCAGTTAAACGTGCAAAAACACAATGAACGTTCTGCCGTCATTTGATATGTGTCAACACATGTCAATGCCAGAGGGGATGGGGTTCAAGCAAGATAATTGTGATGGATTCCTCACAGCCTCATGTGGTACAACATGACAACCAATCTTGCTCGCAGTAGTCATGTAATTTTTTTTGTTATTTTCTAATTTCGTTTCCTTCAGGTGAAGTCAAAGAAGCGCTGGAGTCAAGTCATGTACATGTCATACATCCTTGATTTTAAGCATGATCGGAGTAAGTCAATCAATTCTAATATCCTTGTCATATGCTATTTTGTATAAGTAACAGTATCTATATAAAAAACCTCATGAATGGCTGTTCAGTAGTAAAAAGTTCCCATTACCTTCTCAAATTTGATTTCGGAAGATAACTTAGCCTGCTGATTCATTTGTAGTGTAAGGTTTATGGAAAATTATCCTTGTTCATTGTGAGTGAGTAGTAATAAGGCATTGCAGCAAATGACGTGCAAGGAGCAGATTAAAAGCTACAGTCTGCCTGCAGTTTTTATGCACACTCAATGTTAGTGATAAAATGATGGCTCAGAGTATAGATTTGCATGGATCTAGGCACCAGGGTATACTTTCTGAAAGCTATTTATTTGAATTGTGTGATCATCAACATTCTGTGGAGAAAAATACCCACATGTTAAGTCAAATTTCTTTCCCTGACAGTATCAAAACAAATGCTTTTTAGCATATTTTTACTTTTAATAAAGTAATATTTGTAGACTCAAAGTGAATGGCTGTCTTACATCATGGCAACTTCGGGAGGATTTTTCTCACTGTGATCCCTAATATAGAAATTGGTTGCGTTTGTTAATTGATTGGCTGAGCTTATTATCTACTGACACAAAAGTCGCATATCACATTAAAAAAAGGGAGCATACCCACGTCCATCTTAAGAGGTTTTACTGTACGTATATGCATGTGGCTTCCATCTGCTCTGATAGAGAAGATTCACTGAAAGTAGACAGCTGGCTCTTGGCCTGCTCCTAATGCTTTACAATTTTAGACATTCTTTATTGGACGATACTTCACTGTCCCGGCAAGTAGAATGCAGTTCGGCTAAATTTCTGACTAGCTGTCAAAATATAAGTTATCCAAAGCCTGATCCCAGACCTAGTTCCACTAACATTGGGTGCTTATGTTATGTAGCTTGGTAAAAAATTAGCAAGATCTCACGAAAACAAAGACACAGCTTTTAATTATGCTATGTATCGTAGCAACAGATGAAATGTGCGCCAAGATTCAAATTTGTTTATTGCCATCTGCGCAGTATGGCTGTGATGTAGCAAACCGCATTAGCGTACTCCATTGAGCAGACTGTGAGAGAAAAGCTGACTTTCTTGAGCTGAGTGTGGGTGGGCTAAGTTATCCAGGAATCAAATACGGAATTTTTTAGTGAGTTCCAATCTGGGCAACATTGGATATTATGATCATAGGGCCTGCAAAAAGTTGCTGTTGCGACTGTTGCTAGAATGTGGTTGGACTTCTTCTCGCATTTGTAGCGATGGATGATCAGACATATCTTCTAGCCACCGATGCTGATGTGAAGTTCACACCAAATGATGTGATGGCGCTGATGGATCTGATGAGCCGAAATCCGAAAGTCGGAGCAGTGTGTGGGCGGACTCATCCTTTAGGTTCGGGGCCCCTTGTTTGGTACCAGATATTTGACTATGCTATTGGGCATTGGCTTTTAAAGGTATGTCATGTATTTTGACTGATTTGTAGAAATATCACATTATTTGTCATATGAAGGACAGAGATTACATCTGAGGACAACCATTCTAAGTGTTCGATTGAACTTGTAGAATTTGGCAAATTTTAAGAGATCAATGCCCACCCCTTGTTGCTATTCCCTACTAATAAAAATTTGCCCATTTTTAGTACTGTATCATGTTTAGAGCTTGGCTGTACCTTAGGCCACGTAAACTTGATTTTATGTTTTACTTAGCTATGCCCACAGCTGATGTAGGAGACATTTTTTCAGTACGAAAACTTGGCATGGATGCACAGTATTTTTATTCATACCTTTGTGGTTTAAAGGTTGTACACCTGGCATGTAATGAGGCTCATGTTACTGATTCCAGCTTTGTCTTGCCATATGTTGCAATGCAATCTTCAGTGAATTCAGGAAAGGAGTTGCCAGTGTTCAAGACATACTAAGCAGCAAAACAAAAACTGAAATCCCTTCTGTGCAAGATGATGGTACACTTCTATACCGGGAGATAAAAACAGGCAATGTGTGGTAGGACAAAGCAGGAAGTTGTGGGACAAAAGAACTATGTGTGGAAATGCTGTGGAAAAATAGCACCATGCAAGTACTGTTTTGACAGGCGGGCGCCTACGCAAAACTTGAGTTCAGTTTTATGTGGCCTAAGTAGACTTCATAAGGAGGATTTTGCAAGGCTGGGTGAGTTTGAATGCAATCTTAATTTAGTGTCACAGAAATGGCAGATTGCTGAGAGGGATTTCTCTTTCTAGTTTAACATTTAAATCTTAAAAATAATGTTATAAGTACATAATTAACCTGTAGGGAAATTTATCTGAAGTATTTGTGTTTGCTTGAAATACTTTGTGATCTTGTCCATACTGGGAAAATGAAGAACTTGATCCAGATTCCAATGTTCAATCTG
>JAOBRC010513453.1:0-11485 GCA_027575255.1 Scolionema suvaense | reverse complement strand
GTTCCCAAGTTATAGGCATTTGAAGTGACCATGGTGAAAAAACGTATATCTACGTTATCCGTCGTCTAAGGGTTAAGGTTCACACCTGCATGTAAGGAAGCTTTATACGATATTTCCGCTAAGAATTTGACGGTGGTTGCACAAAAGTACTTCACAAAACTCGGGAACTATGTAAGCCAATCGTCGAATCTTTTCAGTGACTTTTCATTGAAAATGATGAACTTGGACCTAATACCACGTCCGCTCCATTACCTTTTCGAATAGCAATTTATTTTTTGCAGCCACAACACTAGCGAAGACCTCCCTCCTCCCTACACCCCAAAACTAAAAAATGGAAGCTTTGCTAGAGTAATAGAACCTTTCCAATTCTACCAACAACGTCATATCTGAATGCGAGCGCATAATGTCATAAGCATGTCACAAGAATGGTCTACATAACCTGGAAAATGTATTTCACACAACACCTATATCAAAAGTACATACAGTGAGTAATAATTCAAGGAGACGCCAGTCAGTGGTTTGTGATGAGGATAGCGTGCCAGACCATGGTCGAAATAAGATTTGGAGCGCACTATCACAGCTGCAGTGTAATGGTCGCACAAAGGTTTCGACGTTCGATGGATTGTTGTTCCAACATGAACATACTTAAATGAGATAAACAAGAACCTTCCTTCACAAGGCGATAGAAGGTTCTAAATAACAGAACTACCGAAATATAAGAGACACCGTAACATGAAAACAAAGAAATCGGAGGAGCACATCGTGCCACAACGTTACGACAATCAGTACACTCTTTTTATAAGCATAGGGTAAATTTTGCTGAGGATCAATGTGCTTAAGTTTTATCCGATTTGGGCCTGAAAAATATGCTTAGCGATATGCTTTATCCATTTATCTCTAAATTTAGTGCAAATATTTGAAGGCGACTTTTAGGAATGCCAAACTTTCGAACATCCAATGGCCTTCTACATTCCCTCCTTGGAACGCCATACGGCTATTGTGTTTAGAAGAAACATTAATAAATTGTGCACTATCCGATCACATTCCCAGCTTTGAGAAATTTCTCTATAGAAAATTTGCTGAAAATAGTTTATGAGGGTCAAGAAATGATAGTCAAATCTTTTGAGGCTCGAGATATGCCAAGCTTTATGCTTAATTCTTCAAGTTTCTCAGCTTCAATATGCTTATAAGCGTTATGCTTTTAAAAAAAAGAGTGTGTAGCAGCGACGAAATAATTTGATGTAGCGAACCACTATATTCCTTACATCCCAATATAAAAGTAAACCATTCCCCGGTAATAGAACATAACGAGAAAATAAACTGCGAGGCAAAACGACGTATATGGTACAACATATGAAACCATACGACCGACAGGTCTGAACAGAACAAAACAAAGATTTACTGTACCGATCACCAGTAGACAATACGATGTCCATAGGAAGAAGGGACGCATCATCAACATTGTGCACAGCAATGGGCAGTAAAGTGGGGAGGCGGTCAGCAAACGTTTTGCATGCGAAAGACCGAATGCCATTGCAGTAGAAGCTCACAACATTCCTACAAGAGACATATATAGAGATTCTAAACAGACAAATCAGTATGATCTCCAATTAACAGACACTCCAACTGGCTGACACACAATTGATGGAAATATTTCTTATCCCCTGCAGAAGTTAGGTCAAACTCTCATAGAAAAGTTTCTAATTAGTGGACAAGCAATTAGTGGACATTATTCTCTGCGGGAAATGCCATATTTAGCCGGTTTCACTCTCCGATTAGCGGTCATGGACAAAACGATGAACTGACAGTTTTTAAAAGTTCATCACATTTCAACTGTTTGATCGGTGAGTTCACTTCACCAACTTGTGGGGCACAGCAAAACGGTATATTACTGGGATTTCTAACCAGTACCTTAAAGGACGAAATTTTCGCGACAAGGAATTTTTGAGAATTGATCTCTCGAAACGTGCTATTTTCCCGGAAGAAATTTTCGCGAATCAAGCGTTTTATACTAGTTTCGCGGAAGAAATTTTCGCGAACGGAATCAAAGAAAGAACGATTAAATATCAGTTTTTCAAAGCCTAGTTCCACTTTCCCTTTCTAATCATTGGGAAACCATCAAAAGAAGTACAACAAGTCACATAATTAGTGGACTCCCGAAAATTTAACCAAGAATCTTTGTTTCAGATCATAGAAAAAAATAGATATACGATTCACACCACAAATGACAAAAAACTGTTGAAGCGTTCCAGAAAAATTTTGAAAAAACCCTGAAAATAGTTGCTAGTGACTAACTTGCCACACTACCCTGATCGACATACTTCTAAGATACAAAGCATGGGCCACAGAGTAAAGATATGGTTACCCCTAAAATCCAAACCGAAAATGGCAAAAAACTGATGTACGCTGTTTTTCACATACTCGGAAAAAACCTTGATGGACGTAAATTACCACCTGCAAGCCTAACGTGTTTTTCCTCAGACATAGCAAACGGTTCATAACATATGCAGAGTTGCCCCTAATGAATCACACCAAAAATGACAAAAAACGGATGAAACGTTTACGACATATTTGGAAAAAAATCCTGAAAATAACCAATGATCTGCCTCATGCCGTACAAAGTTTCAATATACCCTGGCCTGAATAGGGTTAAATCACATACAATATAAAGAAAGTCGCCAAGATTTCTTATCTTTTTCTCCAACTTTTGCTTGGATCTAGTTCAAAATGTTTGGTAGTGAAAGAAAGACATATCTATACAAAAATAAAGATATTTAGCTTGATAGGGTATTTACTCACAGTTTGGAATTAAGGATCTCCTGAACATAAGCCTGATCTGGCAGATCACCAACAAATGGTCTTTGGCAAGGTGCACTCCATCCTCTCAGGACCGATTCCTCCACGGCTTGGATTATTTCATCTGAGGTCTCAAATGTGGATGGAATTGTCAAGATGTCTTCTTCCAATCGTTCTTCCACCTTACTAGGTCAAACTGGTGAAGGACATGTGGATGTTTGGTGGTGCCGCAAGCAAAAGGGCAATTTATTTATGAACAGATCTCGTTCCCTGCCATAAAAGTCATATCGTTCATGTTCCAGTGGGAGGTCATTCAGAGCAGCTAGGACACGTTTTGCCTTTTGAAAATCCGCCTTGCGCACATGATCAAGGACCGCACTCATCTGTGGGCACTGTTCTGTAGAGCAAACAACAAGATCATCATATGCTACCGGAAAATCAAAATAGATTGCTCGCATCAGCGTTAGCCAGTTATCCACGGGGCACGTATTGGAAAAATGAATCTTCTTGGTACCATCCAAAACCCTTCCACCATGAACTGGGAAGGCCATTCTAACAGGAGCAAGACTACACGACATTCGAGGCTTATTTGAGCAGCAGTCAATATTAGAATGACATCGTTTTGAGCAAGGCCGCCTTGACTTCACGCAAGGACATCGTTTGGAAGTGCATCGTTGAGATGACTTGCACTTGCAAACGGAGTCTCTAGTCTTATGAGCTGAGAGAACACGAGATGCTTCTCGTAAAGTAATCTCTTCATCCTCGTTGATAACTGTCCCATTGAAAGGTACTCCCCAACTCCCCAATGATGACTTTCCCATTGAAAGCTAACAAATCTGCAGATGAAAATGTTCCCTCCAATATGCTCACACCACAAGCCAATTTGTATCTTAAGCATTTTTTGCCTGATTTTCCAACCGCCACCACTGCCAGTCGTAGAGGATCGCCCTTACAACGATCTTCCTTGGGCACACGCACAGTCACATTGTCTCCAATATTGAACATGAGGACTTTGACATATTTCTTTCGTGCATACTGCTCCTTCATCGACTCAGCATTTGCCTTGAAGTTTCGACGTGCAGCATCTCTGGTGAAAACACGTCTTGGAGATGTCTCATGTGGCTTATTACAGGTAGCCTTTTTTACCTGGTGACAAAGAAGGATTACCAGGTTCCATGCAGTGCAACTTGAACAAGTCTCAAGAACACGTTTTCCACTCTGGGGATAGCCTATGTTGAACAAATCTGGAACAGCCGATTCCAAGAATTTTATCACAACATCATGCTACAAAGGCCTCTTTTCGATCAAGTTATGTATCTTCCCGATGCGAGAAAACATGCCAGTGCCATCAGCAATGTCACGCCTACCATCAAGAGATGCTTTCAGAAACAGTCTGACTTCATCATCGTCCATCAGAGTCTTATTCTCAGCCGCTTTGTCATGCAATACGCCTAGTTCCTCGGGCTCATCGTCACTACCTTCAGATTCAGAAATGTTGCTAATATTGCTCGTTTCAGTTACCCAAGGCTGGACCTCCACTCCATCGAAAAGAATGCCTTCTCCACCCGCCGTGGGATCATCAACATCATCACTGATCTGAGCCGTATCACTATCCACACTCTGCACCTCCACTCCATCAATGCATTCTTCACTCTCTTGGAAATCACCAACCTTATCACTAAACCGTATCTCATAGCCTTCATCATTCTCACACCCTGCAGTATCAGTGGCATTTGCTTCACCACAGGTTTCATTTACAGATGCTTCATTGTCAGCATTGATGTGACTGGGTAGCATTTCATGCAAGTCTCCTTCAAGTATCACATCACTTTGGATTCCATCAACAGCAACATCCGTAAACATATTTCTGGGTGGTTCTGCATTTTTGAGTATTCAGTGCAACTATAAATGGAATACAAAAATAGTGCAACTATAAACGGATTACAAAAACAGAGACATTCCATACGCATTCTCATGAAATGAGAAAGGATCTTTAAGTCCAAATATTGTTGCATACACCACACAAACATTAAAGCAATACAATGGTCAAAAATGATTTTCAGCCCATGGATATGAAAAGTATGAAGTTTGGGTTTCGTTTGAGGTGAAAAGCTTCAGCGGTTGTCTTAAAATCTTGCTTCAATGTTTGGATAATGTATGGGCCCTTCCCTACTTGATTCACATTAACCTATGACATTCCTTATGACCATCACTACGCACACTGCTGGCCATAGTAACCAAACAGTTGAAAGAATTCTGGAGATGGTGTATTGAACATTTCCATGATCTGACAAAAGTAGTATAATCAAACATGTTCAGCTGTCCTTAGATCAGACACAATTCAATAAATATTCTATAAAATATTCACTAATTTCATTGGTCATAACCCACGTCATGCATAATTATTGTGCCTAAGAAAGATGGCTGAAAGTTTGCAACTTTAAAAGCCTGTATCTCGTGAACGAAAGCAGCTTCTCACATGAAATAAAGACCAAAGTTTCTGAATTTGAAAGGACTTTCAACCATGTCAATTTCATTTTTGACCGTTGTATTGCTTTGAAGAATAGAGACAGTGTTGTACATTTTCTCATCAGAAACCAAAAAAGAGCATCAACAGCCATGAATTTACATAAAATATGATGATCACAACGAAGTCAACAAGTCTAAATGGATTTGGAGAGTACTTTTGGCAAACCAACAGCTAATGCTATAGACAACAATAAACAGTTACTACAGAGCAAAACTCAAAAAAGTGGAAGTGATGTTTAAGAAGTCGGATACATTGCACTAGTAGTCCATGCTTCTTATAAAATTTTCTTCTGTAAAAATATGACCTGCGCACAACTCAGTATGCCCAAAAGGTTAAAACCAACAACTTATAAACAACCATAAGCAGCCATTGTCATTGTAAAGCTATGCTTTAGGTTCACTTGCTCACTGTCCTTGGGAAGAATATCATCAAACAAGTTGTTGAATAAGACCGTTCTCGCAAACTTTATCATTGTTTAACGCCATAAACAAAAATAATGAAACACCACGGATGGCCAATAATAAATCAAAAAGGATATGAAACTTTGAAAAATGGTCGATGACGTGACAAATCCATTTCCAACGGTCATCCGACTGTCCACTGTAGTCTATCAGATCGATCTAAGTACAGAATGTGTAAGTATGACGGGGCATATATAAGCGGAATTACAGTATAACAATGCTTTGGAATATATACATCCACTATCTCTCAAGCAGCTGCAAAGAAGAACTTTCGCTGCGTTAAAGGCGGTAGTTCGCGCTGATATACGAATGTCGGATATTTTTTCGTAACTGGTGTTCTTCGCAGATATACGAACATGGTTCATATTCCACAATATGCGATCATCAATATTAGCGTATATGCGTATGTCGGATACTATTTAGTATACGAATTACGTATATGCACGGATAGGTACGGTAAACACATCCAAAAAATATGTTGGTAATATACGAAGCCATAACGTCAACCTCGCCAATGTTGACTTTGGACACCATTCGGCGAAAAAGAAGTTTTGTTCTCGAGTGCCACAACGCGCATGTCTGGCGCGAAGTTGCGTTCAGGAAATCGGACAGTCTCAAGTCTCTCTCCCTGCTGCCTTCCGGCAGGACGACATTATTCAGAGAAAGTTTAAACTGCTTTTATCCTTCTGAATCTGAATGAAGTCGATGGTATTCTGAAGCTCCGTTGGCGGTAATGGTTTTCGTTGAAGAATACTTAGTTTCTGGTGGAAATATTTCTTCCTGTTCTGCAGAACGAGCCTTATCAGCGCCCTGCACATTTTGCCAAGAGATGGTAAGTACCTATAGGATGGCTAGCTTCTTGTTTCTACTTGTTGTATCGGTATCGAATTTCAGGTAGTTTTTTCATGAAATTTTGTACGCAAACGCAATAGAAACGTCGCGAATCATTCAATCTCTTTCGCTCGATGTAGGGACTGACTGGCAGCCATGGCTGAGACGAATTTCTAGCACTCTAGATCTGATCTGGGAATGCAGAATTCTCCGCAGAGTGAATCGACTCCTTCGTGAAGGATGCCAGCAAGACATTTGAATCCCTGTGTGTATAGTGTCTAATCACCGCCCATCTCTTGTGCCTCGCACTCGATTGTGTTGAGCAGTCACACTCAGTCATTGACTGTGACTGATTGTTGTCAATGATTTTTGGAATAGGTAGCTAGCCTTATGTAAATTATTCTTCAACGTCTTGTTCAGGTCTTGCTGACATCCATCATGTGTGTAAGTCATTATGGATGGATGGGGAAATATTTGATTTACAGCCTATATTCCAGGGCAAGGCAGGAAAGTTTTCGTTCATTTGTACTGTATATATAGGCCTATCTGCTCAGTCAGGTCCAACTGGAGTACCTATACTACGATGTGGTAGTATACTACGATCACTGAGTATACTTCACCTATGCCACAATGATTGTAAAGAGGATGACTGCAATTTAACCTTATTTACCTTTCACTTTGTTGAATCACTGTTCGCCAATTATTTCTTTTGCATAATAAATTCTAAGTTGATATCAACAACTTCACTGATGCAGACACAAACTTTACCGTTGCAGTTTTGCATTATCACCAGTGACTGATCTGCTTCATACAAAATGCATTATAGATTTTCAGCAAAGAAAGTGCTACGAGATTCACATGTTTAGCGAAAAAGCTTCAAAATTTTGCTGAAAGCTTTCATCAGAACAAGCTGTAAGGTACATTAAAAGAAGACCTTCTCATCTTGAGACCGTATGAATTCCAAAACTTGACCTCCTTTCTGACGTTACTGAAAGTTGTTGGCAGTTCAGATCGAAAGCTTCATTTACATCACAGTATACTCAGGTATTCCTGGGGCTCAACCTCGTAGTATACTCAGTGATACGAGTATAATCCCACATCGCAGTATATTCCAGTTGGTCCTGACTGTGCTTCGGGACAAATCAAAACACACTGCATTCAGCTTCAAGCTAAACTATAGGCTGGCCTCATCATGGTTGTGGGTAATTGAAAAACACTTAAACATAGTAGTATCTAGCCATGGGTGTGACTAAAGAAGAAATTGCTGGGTGAAGCTACGACTATTACTTCAAACTGATCAAAGCAGGGCCTATTATCTTACCTTATTACGTCAAATTAAGACGCGTATCTAATCCTGCCGCATTAAATTAAGCCGCACTATGACAAACTTAGGAAATAGAGAAGTTTTAATTAAGCCGCAGGAGTCACTTAATACTGACGAAAAAGTTGGAACAGATTGACTTTTAAAACTATCATTACGAAGGCAAGGGCATTTTAGAGGAACTTAATGCCAAGGTAGAAAGGAGTGATGATGAAAGTGAAAGTGATATAGTGTATTGAACAAAGTCACCCAGCAGTAACTGAGTTTTTCTATTTAACTTGCCCGGTCTTTAAGTAAGCCGTGTTCTATTAAGTTGCATCATTAACTAAGCCGCATTTTTGAAGGTGCGGCATAATTAAGTATGCGGCTTAATTTGACGTAATAAGGTAGTTCTAAGTTGTATCTGTCGTCCCGAATGCTCTTTTGGTAGCAATCTTTCAGAGACATGCTGTGTTTAGCTAGATATGACCACGAAAAGTTGAAGTTTCAGTATGCGTAGACGCGCACATCATCTTTATGACAACACGTTTGTCCTATTTTTGTGGCTTGCAGCGCAAGTTAGCTATTTATTTTCATGGCATTCTTAAACTATGTCTAACAAGCAAGCAACTGCTGTTCTCATCGTCTCCCTGTTTCTCTTACTGTGTTTATGCAACACCGAACGCTCAGACAGCACTCCATAAAATGTCCTAATTGATACTGTGCAGATTCTTTGTTTCTGCCAGCTGGCGTGATCATGCGCTGATTTAATCAAACAGTTTTGCTTAACTCCTGCAATGCTCCTTGTCATTCAAAGAAGATGCTGAAGTATCTAATGGAGTGGAGAATAGTTTCACGAAGCAAGATATAAATGAGTTGTGTATGTGGAAAAAACCTGGGATCGTTAAAAAATTTCGGAAATGTTAGGAGGATGGTTCGTTGCTCAGATTTTTGGTTCTTGCATCAACGGCTGATTGCCATTGACATCCCTCCACTGCCCCAAATTTTGCTCGTGATGAATTGACTTGTAACCATCAAAAGAAACGATAAGTGAGACTTCAGAGATCTACAATTGCAGTTGCATGGACTCTATTACACTGCAAACGAAAAAATAAATTGCCGCGCGTGTCTTGTGTTTAAAGACTGGTGAATTGTGGTCTGCTTTACTAAATAAATCATTTTACACATACCGAAACTTCAACTTTCCGAGGCCTTTTACCGTGGATAGTGCACTTTGTTGGTTGCTGACTGGTTGCTGTTTGTTGATGCCTCATGGCAAGTGTTAACCATGTGCATCACCTGGTCACAAAGTCAGCCAATTGAGTCTATCTATTGCAGCCAATTTGAATGTTGCATTGAACTTTTTATGTCAATGTAACAGTGTTTCCGAAAAATAATTTAGAAGTCGCTCACTCCAAACATTTTAGCTGGTTCTTGATTCGCGAGGAAAGAGTTTCTGAAGCCAAGAATATCTCTGCTGAACAAAATTAGTTGTTTTGTTCTAGAGGAGTGAATATATCGTAGATTATGAGCAGCCTCAAAATTATTTGGGAATTGATTTTATTCCCGATACCATCACAATATGATACTGACATAGCTATTCGTGGCCAGATTTTGCCAACACATCAAAAATTATGAAATCAAATGTCAACATACAGTAGTCAATTGTATTTGATAGCAACCATTACTCTCAGAGTTTTTCATGCTGAAACACTAGTATACGGTGAAGTGATTGCAACAATGCAAAACCTGGAATTACTATTTAAATCGTCAACAATATATACAAAGCAGAGATAGAAACGCTATATATTTTTTAGATCTTACAGCCCTCAAAATTCAAGTCGGCATTCGGACGGCCAACCTAACTGCCGTCCTAGCTCGTATAGAGGTCGGCATATCATTTCAGAATTATCAAAACTCAGAATAAAATTGTTATGTTATCGCTTCTCCTTTTTGCTTTTAATTACTTTCTCTGGTGATTCTTTGCAGCCCAGAATCCAAAAGAACCTCTGTGATAATTCTACCATTTGGCTGCCATATGAAATGCACAAATGCACCCTTCTGGATTCCAGCTGGCAACTTTGTGGAATGGAAGCTTAGATGAGATTATCAGGCTTTGAAAGGAGAGAAGAGTTATCGCTCTCCCTTAACTTCACACCCTCTTAAAATGTTTTAAAGCTGCCATTGCTCACCTAGAATCCACATTAGAGCCTTACGCTTACAATGATATGGGGTGTTATCACTCATTCATAGTGCGAACCCCCCCCCCTCTTCTTAAGAGGGGGGAATGGAGCTTTGGACAAATGCCCGAAAGGGGGGATAGGAATTTTTTTGTAAAAAGGGGGGGGGATACAAACACATGTTCATCTGTGAACTGTTTGAGTTATAGATCTAAAATATTTGTGAGTGTTTTCATAAACATGGTTCCAAAATCACTTTTTGGCAGTTTAGTCTCTCTCGAAACAGAATGAGACCCCTCTGCACACAATGGAAAATGTGCACTTTTCATGGAGCCGGAAAATACCGCAAAAAGGGGGGATGGGACCCCTCTGCACACTATGCTCATCACAATTTGTCAGGAGAGCTATACCACTCTCCTGACAAATATTTGTTTTCGACGTCTGGATTACTACAACCAGACATATAATATATCTCTTCTACAACGCAAATTTCATTCTCGCGCATCTTGAGTTCTTTTCCCACTGTACAGTAATTTTCCGGAAGAACCTGTGGCAACAGCATTGACTCCGCATATGGATTTAAATGGCAATTTGAGCTGCTGGAAGATTGATCACCATGGAAGACTTTACTTAGCAGTTCTACACGAGATTTGAATTGAATGTTAAGAATGTTCACCAGCCTTTAGGGACAAGTGCTTGACATATCAGGTTATTTGTTACTGAGGAAGCACTCATGATAATCAAACGTAAAAGAATGAAGGCAAATCACCATCAACTTAGCCTTTACCTCTGCTATAGTCAACCTGATGTGGTTCAAGGGTGGCAAATTTTTGCTGACCTCATTTCTCACGAATTTCAAGTCCTGTCTTAATAAAGCTGTGCACAGGTGAACATGTTCAAAATTAACTGTGATATGTGTTTTGTTCTAGATGATTGCTGGGCCAAGCACATCCACCAGAACCAGACCAGGTGAGCTCCTTCCTTATTAGTCCCTTACTTATGTCTCCCTCAAAGGTTAACTACTAAGTCACTCACAACTTTATGAAATGCTGACACACCTGGAATTTTTACTGGAATTGTTCAGAACACAAGCCTCAAATTTGTGAACATGCTCATAACCACCCTACACAGAACTTCATTATGAAGAAGTTGATGAAACAGCAACAAACTTTATGCCAGACATACTCGAATGTCTAAGTATTGCAATGATATAATGTGCTACAATCAGCTTAATACAATAATTGTTTTGATGGGCCTGCAATCTTGGTCTTCAGTTTTTGCTGGTTTCCTTCTGCCTACTTTGTTATTAGCTCTGTTTATCTTGAATAACCTTGGCTTGTTAGTTTTATGTTTGATTGGCTCTACCCACTTGCTGTACTCACTGCCA
>JAOBRC010513342.1:0-11486 GCA_027575255.1 Scolionema suvaense | reverse complement strand
GCCTTAATTAAGTATTCAACCTAATTTTACAAGACCTAAAAGCCTTCACTTGTACGTTACGTCACATTTGGAATGGCCGCAGAGATAAAGACTATGTCGCTGGTAGTTCACTTGATTACTTAATTATTATTTTTTTCTATAGACATTGATACTCCTTCAAATAATGGTCTTAGCAGTACAAGACTCGTTGTACACTTGAGTTAATTTTAACTTAAGTGTTTCTTTGCTTTAGGTCCTCTTAGCTGGTTGAGATTATGTTATTGTGTCCTGTATTTAGTCAAGCTGTTTTTAATTGGTTCTGTTTGAAATTATATAATGGTTGAGTGGAATTTTCTTCAAATACCAAATATATACCAGATATGCTGTAAATACTTTATCTTGAAGATAGGTTCACCTAGTTAACACCCAGTTCAAACCTCAAGCAAAATCTTCCATAGTGATCAATCGTCCTGAGGTTAGAACCACCATTTTAGATTCATACAAGGAGTGAACGCTGCTGCTATGTATGGGCTCTTGCAGGAAATTGTCACAAGGTGTAAAAAGAAAAAATATGCTATCACATAAGGTTCCATTCTGCAAAGTGAACAACTGGAATCTATAAGAGTGCATTTTTGCATCAGAGAACTATAAGAGATGTATTAGTATCTAGTATATATCATAGAATAGGTAAAAAGCAAAATGAAATAATGTGCATATAGATCCATATAATGCACTGATGCAGTATTCTCTGAGATGAAGATGCTTACGGATATGTATCCGATAATCAACTCAACATGGTCTTATATCAAGAGGCGATGCACTCACATAAAGCATGGAACTTCACTCACCTTCGCGCTATTAGCATGGATCCATATATTGTTGTCATCTCTGGTCACGCAGAGCTGGATCTGTTTCTGCATGAATCTCATGAGAGAAGCCTGATGCCTCTGTCTTGATTCTGAGGAATGTGTCTGCATATTCAGAAACAAGACATCACTTTCTGATGCAGGATTGTAAGAAGTTGATTCAGGGTAGTGCCATACACGGTAGACTTCAGTAATGATATCCCATATTCTAGAGCTAGCTTTATTTCTTCGGTGACCCAGTCGCCCGTGAGTGCACGTTGTTGATCAGAATGCGCGCATGGTTTATACTGGTGGGTCTCTGCACATGTCCGGTACAATGAAAACTCTAGTCTGCCATTACATCGGTATGGAGTAACAGGATGGTGCCTTCCGCCACAGAGGGTTGATTCCATTTTTTTAGGCTCAAAGTTATTGTTGATTAATTCTGGATGGCCAACGGGACAAGTAGCATACTTGCTCGTATATGGATACAAAGAAGCTCCATCCAGATCCCTAATGCTTTCTCCAGCTCTACTAGTGCATAATTACTTGGTGGCGTTGCGTTTTCCCCAACAAGACGTGTCTCTTTGACTGTGGTAACTGAGCTTAAAATAGCTGGATGTACCCATCCAGCTTGACACATTAGGTAATCCCATCTAGACGTGTAAGGTTTCAGCAACATCACATTTGTTCTTGTCCTTCGAGTAGTCAACTTTGGGTTTCCCAATAACAATTGTGTATGCAGCACAAAGTTTGTAATCATTGGCAATCTCGAGAAAACATTTCCACTGTTTGATCTCTCAAAACTTATCTGCAATAAAAAACTTTTTCAAATTCACACCTTCTGTTGGGATCACACAGTACATACTCGTAAGGTCAAACTCTCCATTTTGCAGAAAGGTTTCATTAGAGTCTAGTAACTTGGCAATGCTGTCGGAAATCAATTCTGGTGTCATACGATGCATTTTAATAAATGAAATGCTCACAGATAGCTATAATGAAAGGTGCGCAAAGCAAATCATATAAAGGCATTGTACCGGTGGTGATCAGTTAAGCGAGAAAGTATCTCAGCCACAGCATGCTGAATTTGCTAGAGACCATATCCAGCGTTTTCAACATCAAAGTTGTTTATTCGGAACTGGTATTGGTCACCTGTAGGATTGAATTTTCTCAAATTAACTTTAGAAACTTGGTTGAATTTGATAATACCACATTTCAATTTCGGTATCTTGTATATCTTCAATTTCCAGCTCTCCCTCACCTACTTGGGAGATAATTTCTTCAGTATTAATGCTGTTCCCAAGTGAAACTAGCTGAATTTCATTCACACCCTCCACTTGCCCATCCAACACAGCAATTGATGAATTGAGCAGATTGATCAAATTAACCTCAGTAAATGACGTATCACCATCTAAACAAGAGAAAAATATTCTGTTCTTACACCGTGCATATACCCCCCAACTTTCTTGGCCAAACACGTAAAACCTATAGATCTACCTATCATAAAAATAACCAATACACCATTGGCTCTCAAACTTCAAGGTAAAATATTTTAATTATCTTCCATAGCCACATTGTGACATCCGGGCAAGTCAATCTGAGGTATGTTAACTTTTCACATCATGATCTACGCATAAGAAATCTAATGGATGCTACCCTAACCAAACGATACTTCGCTCCATTCTGCATTTGTAAACACAAAGGCAAACGATGAGACTACCATGGTATAACTAAAGAGGTAGCGAATAATGCTTACCATTCACAACTTAAGAAGTCAAGGTTGGTGCATTATCACACTGATGGCAGATGTTTCGCGACTTAAGTTAAAGGTTAAGTTATGCCCTTCATCGCCATTGCCTGTCGCAGACACAGGCACATACACATATTTCAAGCTTGTTCCTTGATTAAGTGACTCAAGCATTTGTACTGTAAACATGTCATAAAAATACGAAGTGATCATTGTAATACAAGAACATGCCCACGAAAAAATGAGCTGCAAACCAAGTGCGAAGAATGTCTCGGGAAACTTTTCAAAAGTTCTTACCAGGGCGTTGGTGTGCTTGACCCTGAGATTCTTGGGGGTTACTAAATCCACCACGTACTCCACAATCTTTTCATGGTCAACTGAAAATAATTAAAATATATCTCCTTTTGCAAAAGTTGTCACAGGGGAAGTAAATACCTCATAGTGATACCAAAAGCTAAAAAGCACATTGAATGTAAACAGACATAAAGCAATAAAATCAACATCGAAAGTCTACATGTACAATAAAAAGGATTTAAAACTAATACTCCTACTTACATTTACACACTCTGATGCATTATTAAGTCTTCTTGAATAGACACATCAGGCATGCTTAAATCCGTCACATACACGTCCTAAACGTTGAAGTCAACGCCAGAAGATTCCATGATGGTATATAGCTCTGGTCAGACGTCACACAGACAGTATTTTCGATCACAGCGACAAATGACTCACACAAGACATCTAATCAAGCTAATCAGCATGACCAAAGACCACCACTAAGTACATGATCGGCCAAGCTAACTTAATAAGCACTCACAATACTCTCAGGTCCCTAATAAACGTACAGGTACATCTATCTTTTTCTAGCTAAATTTCCCACCTCTATTTTCTTTATCAGGTCCTGCATATTTATTTATTTCAAGCTACTTTTCTCCCCTGTACATATTTTTAGCCCTGTACGTTTATGCTGAGACGTGAAAAGAACTCTTAATAGCATTTACTGTGTACCTACCTTGACTTTTATTATGAAAGGATTTCTGTTATTTTGTTCAGCATTTTAGCCTTTAGCAAAATATAGATTCTGATGTCTAAAAATTTGTCCGTTTTTCCCCTGTATGCTCATTTCAGCATGAACGTTTATTAATTTTCGCTTGATTTTCCCTCCTATACATTTATATTAGCCTATACGTTTATTAGCAACCCAAGAAAAACTTCATGATTGATGCAAAATTAATTTATTCAATTGATGAATCGCATGTTCTCCCTCTCTCCCTCACCCGCCCTGAGAAATCAAAATTTCAACAAGTCCCCCTACACCGTGATTCCAAAACTTTGGCCAAACCCCTCCCTCCCCTGCGAGGAAGCAGGGGGGTCCCACTACGGAGTGCGTAAGCGAGTGAGTCTGAGTGAGTGTGTGTGTCTCGGTCAGTGATTGTGAAAGTGTGTTATTGTACAAATCCCCTTCTGATCCATGAATTTTAACATCTTCATACCTACGGTAGCTATTTTTGGTTGCCATTTTGGTCATTAGTTATTTTCATCTGTTTCAATGATTGCTTAACTGTATGATGACGATAGATCAACCATACCACAACATGTATCATGACCAACATAACTTGACATTAAAGATCAGCATAGAGTGCATTATCCACTCCGGAGAGTAGAAGACTCTCCCCCTTATTCACAGTGACGAAATCTGCCGATGACGTGGACAGAACAGAACCAACCAACTAGACAGGGTAGAGAAACTCATTGGGGAAGTGGGGGAACAGCTGCAAAGGTTCTCCACAGCAACTCAAGACAATGTAGGGATGCACGATTGACTCCACGCTTGAAACAAAAATCATCTGGCCGCCGGCACTTGTGACTCCGGCAGTGGCTTTAAACAAGTTTTATGAGCGCCCAACACGCAGCCCTACCCAGATAATCTGCTTGCTTTGAAGTTGGAAACCGCATCAACTCACACACTCAAATACACATCTCAAAAATGCAATGTATGCTTGCTTACCAGCACATGCACCTTTCTCACGAAACGATCATTGAAAGGGCTAAACAGGAGACATGGACGCGTTTCGGCCTGATTAGGTCTCATCAGCATGCCACACCTGCCTGCTGAGAGCATAGATGGAATGGCACTCAGGCAGCTTATCCACATAGTGAGCAAAGGAGTATGGACCTCCCCATAGGAAAAAGCACTCCCCCCTAGTAGGGGGACCCCCTCCCCTAAAAATGAAAACTTCCATACCTCCCATTGATAGGACAAGCTCCCCCTAAATAAGACCTCCCCCTACAAGTTTTATTTCTCGCACTCTCGTCTTGGACTGCAAACATCTTTAAAAGTGGTCGATGATTGTTTAAAGGATGCTAGTATGAAAGCATCAAGAATCATATCCTTCCCAGATGAGAAATCTTTGGAAGTTCCTCAGTGCATAGGCCTAGGTGAAGTTTTTTTTCATTTACAGCTGAATGCGGAACATGTGGAACAACATTGCATTAGCAATTTCTCAGACTTCAGGCATGTACTCTCACAGCACAGACAGAACTGAATGCAGAATATACGTGGAACAGCATAAAACAGTGCAAAAGGAAAGAAATTATTGTCACATCTACAAGCTACCTGCTGAAAGAACAATGAACATTTTTGAAAGAAAAACATCATCAGGGTGAAGTTCATAGAAAACACCTAGTAATCACAAATGCTTGACAAATAAAGCTGTTAGCACTACAGGCAAATTAACTCAAGGTTTTCCTGTTAGACCGTGTCTAGCGGTAAGATTGTGCAACCTTCCCTACAAAATTAACTGACCCCCCCCCTGAAAATGAATTTTTCTTGACCTCCTCCTAAACTTGAAAATTTCAAAATTCCAACTCCCCCACCCCCTAAAGTTAGGGGGTGCTCACTATGATCCATCACTTGTGGCAACTGATAATGCATGAACTGGAGCAAGCAAGATATGCACAATCAACCCACACATACACAAGCGCAAAACAAACAAACAAACAAAAAAAATAAAAACGACAACGAAAAAACAAGTAAGAAACTATCACCATTTAAATAGCAACAACAAAACCACGAACAAAAAATAATTCGAAATAAAACAATTCATCATTTACAAAACTAAAACATTTCAATTTAATATTTGGAGTTACAACCGCACGTAACACATAGAAACGGGTGTGGAGGAGCAGTCACAGCCCCATGTTCAATCAGAGCACACATAAAGGAGGGCGTAGGATGTCACATTGCAAAGGTCTGCAGTGTTCGCAGTAGTAATGCCAGTGTCGTTGCACATCAACAAACGCTGGGCCATTGGGCAACTGACGTAGGCCCAGTAGTGGCCACCGGACTGCAAAGAGCCTGAGTGGTTTATTGTGGCTACAAGATTGTATGTGTGAGAAAGGACACACCCTCGTCTATAGTTACTGGTAGACGCAGCGACTCTTACTAATGCTCAAAATCATTGAATTGGTTTGTGTCACTTATCATGGTGGAGAAACCCCGGTGACTTACATCATGACCGGCACTACAGGAAATAAAGGTTAAAAGAATTCAGGAATGCACCCCCTATGCAGGGTTTGTGAAAACTGTCCGTGACAATGACAGACAAAACCAACCAATAAAATAACAAATGAGAAATGAGATAGTCCTGAACTAGGTAGATATTACACGGACCACTTGCACCACCACCAGAGCACCAGCACTTGAGACTCTGGTAGTGGCTTTAAACATGTTTGCTGGGCCCAACACTCAGCCCTACCCAGATGGCGGGGTCTCACGCAGTCACAACAAAGCATTCACACATGAACACGGTGTAACCAGGTTCCATGTCTTTATGCTTCGTGTTCTTTCCGCAACAGAGTTATTCCCTATACGGAGAGAGCGGCAAGCTTTGCCCGTCAAGCTCAGAGGCATTGTACACCCTTAGTTATTGCTGGCACCAGACGTTAAGCTGTTCATTGCGCCTAGTGTTTTGGGCTTTCTTCTTTATCAGATTTCTGCACCGCGCTAAAAATAACTGCAGTGAAAAGCTTCCAGTTGAAATTGGACATCTTACGAGCATATTTGCAGAAGACAAAGACAAAAAAATGACCAAAACAAGATATGTTCTACTTCGATGCAAAATCAAACAAGTGGCAAAGTAAAAAAGCACGAAAAAATTGTTTCTCTGCGTTAGATTCATGGTCTTGGTCCCAAGTCGCGCAATGACTTTCAGAAAGCAGGCTTCTGCACAGATTTTAAATCTTGTTCTAGCTTATGAAATATTTTAACTGCTAAAAATAAAAGTCCTCTTCCAAAAAATAGCTAAGCAGGTTCCTACTTGGCTGATTGTTCATGGACAAAAAGATACATCAGAGAAACAAGCTAAAGGTGGAAGCTAATCCGAAAGAACATGAGAAATGCGCGTTCAATAGACCGTAGAAAAAAGCCGGCCAATGCTGAGCACAGTAAAGCATGTCGACAAATGATACATTGGAAAAATGCCAAGACCAATTTTACGCCAATGTGACGTCACCAACTTGAGGTGACAATCAACGGTTAACGTCAAATTCGAACTGGTTCTTCATTGCAATGCATCTATATTGAAACAGTCAAGGAAGGAATGCTTATCATGTGGGTACCAGCACTAACAGTGGTTTTCAACATGTTTTACAAGCTCAACACTCAGCACTACCCAGATGGTAGGTTCATTGGCTGACATAGGCCAGGAGCCACTAGTGGTTGATACATACAGAAAGCAAAAAACAACGACTACAGACACGACAACAAGTTGACCCAGACATACACAAAACAAAAACAATGAAATTGCATGCGTAACAACGATCTTAACAATAAAAATAATACAATATTGACAACAAAACAAAAACAATAAATACATAAATGGATACAATGCAATTGCAACCAGATCAGATGCTATTGTTTAGTCATCGAGCCAAACTGAGTCCTGCTTAGCAGTATGCAAACATAGGCATCCCACCTAGCTTCATAAAAATAGTGTGCAAGTGAGAAAAAGACAACACATCTTACCTTACAATCTTGCACCACCGCAGCATACTTCTGAATACCAATGTCCTCCTTCATACTATAATATGTTATGATCTTGTTCCTTTTCTATTGTAAGGCCACACAGTTCCGAATCATGAACATCCCTGAACCTGTGGCGACCACGTAAATGGCACAGACACACCATGAACAGAAAGTGCTTGGATTAGAGAGTTACCGTAACGCATCAAATAAGCGCCCAGGCACTTACTAAACTTTTGGTGCTTCAGGTGGGTGCCTATCCGAGGGGGGGCGCTTATTTGACGGGGGCACTTAGTTAAAAAAAAATCTGCTAGCAATTTTAAAAAGGAAAAAAATCCCCATGTTCTTATCATGAAAACGATACAAACAAGAATGAAATCTAAAACAAACTGTTGTCTTTATTCAACATTTCTTGTTAAATCAATTTCCATTACTTTTTTTTCAAAAATTTGAATTAGCGCGGGCTTCCGAAGATTGAAGGGTGGGCGCTTTTTCGAGGCATTGCAGTATGTCTTTTAAAATCAGTCACACCGAGACTGATAGTCTCCTCTTATTATGACGGTGATGTTCAGCAATGAAGCAGACTATGTACAATAGCAAGCAGTAGCACAAGTCAAAATTTAATTCTGCAATGGGGAAGAACTTGATAGCGAGGAAGGCCAAAAAATGCCCGCTCATCCATAAGACAATCCCAGTTCATGTATATTCAATTTCAAATTTTCAAATGCAAGCTTCTCTTCGCATACATCCACATATGATCAATTCAGCAAGCACATATGCAACGATCATTGCACAGGAAGTATGTACATCAAAAAGAATTTGTGATCGCTAAATATCATCGCATCAATTATCAGTAAAATACAAAAACATGATTGATGACTTAAAGAAAACTGCTTAGTAGTACCAACACAGCACCTGTATAGAACAGGCTTGGTGAGAGACCCATTCCACTTCATCAGGTGCATTACTTTTCAAGAATAGGTTTAAGAAGGGTTCCATGAAAATCATACAATGTATCAATTAAAGGTTTTCCATGGCATTCAACTTCACTAGGTTACATCTTCACTAGAACCTTTATGCATTTCTGTGCATTGTTGGCCATAATACGTACATTATATGGTTCACAAAAGTTTTAGAATGTAGCTATGAACTTTGGAACACTTCTTCACAAACTCAAGGTAAGTGTATCTTAATTCAGTTTGAGACATGAAATAATTATACAAAAAGGAAATTAAACTTACACCACAAGCAAATGTACCCAACATGAATGGGTGACAATAAGAACATCCAACAAGTACTAAACAAACAACTTGATTTCAAGGATTATCAAATACACTGGAGTTTTTCGGACCATTGCTGAATCCAGCACATTGGAAACCACAATCTAAAGAGCCCAACATATAGTAACGCCTCGAATAAATGCCCCCTCAAATAAGCATATAATAAATTTTGGATTTAAACGAAATAGAACCTTGTAAGATGAGTAGGTATGTGCAATCATGTTTTTGAAAGGCTTTAAGCAACATTTTGGAATAACAGACAAACATACTACTTATCTAAGACAATTACACACAGCTGAATACAACATAATAAAAATTATCACAGAGGCATGAAAGTCACAAACAAAACATAACTTTTCAGAAGAACCAAGTTATGTCTATGAACCTTCGTCTCCATCCAATAAAAGTTCTGAAATGTAAGAGGAGAATCATGACCCATTCCTACCATTATTATTCTATTATTATTATTATTCAGGGCTATGCTACCATTACTTTTCTTTTGTTTTCAGATAAATGGAATATTATTACTGGCTAGCCTCTTCACTAATGCACAATTACTACTCTAATGTTATCTAGTGAAAAAAAAAACTGATGGCAGAAGTTCAATACCAAACATGTCAGTAGTTTCTTCTAGACCTTATTCAATGGTCCCGAACATTAGTAGATTTCCAAAAGCAAGAACCACATACATGTGCAGCTAAAAGGAACAGGGCAGCAAAGCCAGTCTCTTAAAAAATATTCCATCATTCAAAACAGATTAGAACAGGAAAGCTGCAGAGCGTGGTATTAGTTCAGGGCCAAATTTATTCTCTCTGCGACTGAGTACATTTAAGAAACATTATTTTATGATAACAGTTTTCATAGAATTCCTCAAAAAGCATTTTCCACTACAGCCAAATGAGTGCTTGCCAACAGCCCCTTTTCAGCCAACATTAAGAAAAGGAAGATACCAAGCCTATTTTATATCATCACAACCACAACAAAAATTGCATTCCGGCAGTTTAAATCATACACATCTCCAATTACTCTAAAGCAAGTGTCCGCAGAAGACATCTTGGCTCCAATATAATAAGAAAAATAATGGAGCCATACCTCAAAGCATACAAAGCATATTAAAAGTCACATTACAAGTCATACGGCACTACCATTAAGGTATAATTTCTGTTTCAATGCTTTGTGCGCTAAAGGAATACATGGGGCGAGACGCTTATTAATTTTGGAGAAAAAATCCACCAAAGACATTTTTATTCCAGCTATCTCTTTTATTTAAATTTGAAACATTTTCCATGCATCCCTTTTATTAGGGTCGCCTTTCTCAGAAAATCCGTTCAGTCTGTTTTTTCAGACCTTTTTCTTCGCTATAAGCCACATGAAAAATTTACCTATCGTGATTTTCTCCATCGTCCCTGTTTATTTTACATTTATTAACCCGGGCATACAATTTAATAATATTACCCTCTTTATTTATTTTGATAAAAAATCCACCCATCTCACTTACTCTGCACACCCCTATTATTTTTCATAAGGTAATCTTCCACCTACACAATTTATTCCAGCCACCCTGCCTAATCGGAACTCGAGAGTAATGGGTGTGCGAATCCAGGGTTAATTTTACCGTCAGAGATGATTTAGAATCTGCACTTACAGTAGCTAAATCAGGCAAACAGCTCTATTTACTGCGCATGAAGGGTGCAATAGTGTTATGTCATCAACGTGAAGTAAAAATCAAGCACAAATCCTGGGCAATGCTTTGTTGGCACTTTTTACACTGCCCCTAAGTGGTGATAATTTTTGGCTTCTGGCGTAAAAAGGTCCCTTGTACGAGATTCTGTTGCAATCATTTGAGCTGGATTTCGTCCAGACGAAGTGAAATAAGGGACGACAATATAAGGGCTGGCATTAAACTAGGGCCGGCGAAAATAGGGCCAACAAAGTATATACGGATTGGAAAATTCAAGTAACTTCAACAATTCACCATACCTTTTATCCTTACTTTCTATGAAAATTCCAATTCAGCCCTAGCTTTATAACTAGAAATCATCACTTACTAAAAATTCTAAATCTTAACCATAACTCCCTTATTAACACAACAACTAAGCTACATGTTTTTACAAGCCTATAAAGATTGGGTCGCAGGCGAAATGCTTTTTTCTTTCTGCTTCACATAATGATACTGGAAGGACACAGATATATACATATGCGCTGATGAAGTGAAGACGATAGATAGTAAACATGTTGGGTGAAGCTATGTTCGGAATCTGACGTGTTGAAATTAAGCTATGATAAGTAAACAATCTGACATGCGTAGATGAGTGAAATAGTCAGGAGGCAAACTTTTTAAGCACTCCAAAAAAGACAGGTAAGTGGTGTTTTACGAATTACTTTAAAACTCCATAACACCCCTTTGAAGTCACAATCACAATATTTGGATACTATACCATGCTTGATTGTCTGCTACTGAACACTATTAAGTATTCATCGATAAGATATCATACTAACTGACTAATCTACTAACATTTACATAGTTTCCACCCCCCATCCTACTGGGGGGGGGGGGGGGGGGGCAATTTTCCAAAAAATGCTCAAGGCGGGGGTGGGGCCAAATCTGGATT
>JAOBRC010513231.1:0-11486 GCA_027575255.1 Scolionema suvaense | reverse complement strand
TTGTGAAGCGCATTTGGGATGAGGAAATTCTGCTAGTCTGTAGGGGTCTTGTAACCTATCACAGAGCGTTTTCAACAAGAAAAATGCAGTGAAAAGTATTGAGAATCAGTATTCAACGGATACTTTGTTGCCACATTATGCTGCAACGGGAAAGCGTAAGAACATGCGTAGGTATAGCTAAAAGACTGGCATTCCTCCTAACAGGACATAAAATTTGTCTCTTCTGTTTAAGTATGCATTAGTCAAATACGCCTCCATACGCATGATCTCTCTTGAGTAAATTCTAAGCCAATCTGCAACCTTACCAGTCTTCAAATACGAAGAGCTTTCAGGGCTCTGCCCTGGACCCACCAGGGGGCTCACAACGCCCCCTAGAACCCCAGTTGCATAGTGTTGAAACCGATCTCCCCAAATTCTCTCTGAATACATCCCTGCGTACAGAACGTTAATTACAGCTTGTGCATGATGTTATTTGGGTGAGAACTTTAGTGTCCCTTTTCTTACTAAATTTAGTTGCAAGGATGAATGCTCGAAATCTGTGAGTGAATTTCATTAGTATTTGTAATGGTTAGTTGCTGCGATAAGAACACTTCAACAGCGCATTTATTAATCCAACTTCGAAATATTGTTCCACACTTGATTATAGACTGGAAAACCTTGTCTATTATTGTGCTTATACTTAGTATGTACTTGTCTGTCTTCATAAGTGGTGCCATATACCGTAGTGCTTGTTTTTTTTCAGTGACGCTATTGTAAACCAAGTGTTGGATGAGTTGGGACTGGGACTCACCGATCAGGTCAGTTTTGCCGCAGAAGTATTTTGCAGATAGCATAATTTTGTTATGATTGATAGCAATGATATATACCACATACTGTTCTTAGTAGCTAGATTTTGATATCCTTATTCTCTGGTATTGCTGTCGTGGTCACATCATGCGAAAACACCCTCTCTTTTTTCTATAATTTTATGATGTCCTTTTGTTTCATGCAAAGTACACATTTCTGTTTGACATGTTGTTCTATTTCTTCTTATTAGTTTACAGATAAACTGATGTGTGCACTGCTATTGTCCTAGTTATGGTTACTGTAGTCCTCTACGTTCATGGTGTTGAGCAAATTAAGAGGATTGGAATAGGCCTCTTTACTCACAACTCCTGTGGCAGAATAGAAGAATTTTTGTTAGCAGTGAATATCAAAGCAGCTGGTCATGAAAGGGAAACTGTCTGTTCATTTTGATGTTGACATAATCAGCATTATATGTTTTATACCGAGGACTTCTAAACGAATGGCTTAGGTCCTAGGAGAAAAGTTCGGTAGAACAAAAGGAAGGGTTTAGGTGGAGCTTTTCACGTCTGACATTAAATAGGCATGATTTTTATTTACTTTTGTTAAGTGGTGTTATTGAAATGAAAATAAATCGTAATAATTGGCATTCAAATGCCTACTTCTCTGGGAAAACACTTTCGTTGAGCACATATCTTGATTCTTTTGCTGTTATGAACCGATTTCGTTATTTGAAAGAACTGATCGAACTGCTGTGAAGGTGATTTGGAGTTTAAAGGGATGGGTTGCGCACTAATGGGAGGTTATGCAGACAATTGACTTCCTGATATGTGACTATCCCACTTAGCATTATGCACTGACTTCATCTGGCATTTTACAAATGCCTATGTACTGGCAAAAGAGCATCATTTGATCTTTTTATGAATACTTTGTAATTACTCTATTTTAAATCAAATTCATGTATTATGATGTGCACGGTTTCTGCCTTACAGTTATCGGAACTGCCTACTGCTGGTGCTAAGTTACCAGCTGGTCAAAAAGCTGCGACAGGTCCACAAGCAGTTGCAGCTGGAGGTGGCGGTGCAGCTGACGAAGACGCAGATTTGCAAGCCAGGTGAGACATTTATTCAGTTTATATCAGCTTTGGAAGTTTTTCTTTGTTTCAAAATATTAGTCTTGATATAAGTTTTACAGGAAAGCTATGATGTAGGGACTTTCTACATTAGTCCGTCGCATCTGCATGTTGCATCTTGTTGGTATTTGTATCGTGTTTGTTTTCTTTTTTTCTAGTGAATAATTCATCTGAGACACTTCTCGGTATGTGTTCGACAATCCACTAAAATGCTTTTTTTTTCTCTGGATAGCTATGGAGACCTCTTTTGTCCCATTTTTAGTGTAACCGTGGAAGTTCTTTGTAATTGACACAAATTTAGGCTGCTGGACTTCAAAATAGGACATAACTTGCTGGGACATAATGTAAATTGTAAAAATATGGAGACAGAGATTTATGAATATTTCTCAAAATCCATTGATGACTTGTATGCTTATTTCCTTTTACGTAAAATGTGCAGTTGGTGCATGACTGCTTCTTACATTAAAAATATTGTCATATGTGGAAAGTTTCTGTTCTTGTTGGCATGCGATTATTTGCAAAAGAAGGAGGCAAAAAGTGAGGTCCTTTTAGGCAATGTATGGTTTATGCTCCTAACTTTTGATCTGATGACAATGAGGCATATACCATGTTAGTACTAATGAATGCGGAAGAAACGTTTGCAGGATTAATGTTAGCGGGTTTTCGTTGAATCGGCAAACATTCGTCCCACAGATTTTTCACCAGAAAGTAAGAATTCACTAATATTTGTCCTCCAATTCACGATTTGGGGAATTTTTTTTTTGTGTGTAATACTAACGGAATTTAATGCTGTGACTACCTTTGTTTTGCGCTCTGAAAAAGAGATCCCACAAGTACAAACTTGGTTGAATATGCAAGCATTTGTCTCGCAATTTCCATGATTTTCGTCAAATCTGCAAGCACATCGACCCGCAATTAGTTTGTCCGCAAACAATTTGTATGAAGAAGGTAATAGTGTCTTGGCGACATTGTTGGAATCCTTACGTATAGAAAATGTTTTGCATAAAACTGAATTTCTATGTATGCGAATGGCATAGCAAATGTGTGGTGCAGCAAATTATTTTACCTTGTAGCATGCAAAGTGGTTGCAATGTGAGCAGTACAGGGTCCGAATTAGACACTCGCAGATCGCAATTTGCGAAGTATATTGCTGCATAGTCCCAAAACTGCGAAGCAGATTTAAGTGAAAGGGCATAAATTTGCGAAGCTTAATCTTATGACTCCTTCATGATAAGTTTTTTTTATTATTCCCGCAGAATTCATCATCTGCGAATTATCATTCCCATCCTGAATGAAATAATTGTTAATTTACTGCTTTTGTACAACATCAATCCTAATGCGATAGTAAGTATCACTTCCATCTACCCGAAAAGTGTGACCGAAAAGGTTTGCTGGCAAAGCACATGGAATTCTATAAAGAAACGTTTTTGAAGGCGCAAAAACCTCGTTTCCAGTTACTAGATTTCATATACTGGACCAAAAGACCAAGCAAATATCATGTCCTATTGCATAGTTTTTTCCGTGGCTTTGGAAACTCGTTGACTTATCTAGTTTTCAGAATCCGGTCCGTAAATTTTCAAAATATCAATCAGAGCAGCTTAGATGTGCTTCAAAAGATAGCACTTGAAGAAAGAGGAGAAAAACAGTGTTGCGAGACGTCAGGACCATGTGCTATCGACGAGGATCCGTCATGTATAAATTATACTTTGAATGGGCATTAAATTGGCGTATTCCTGCAAAGTAGCAGCAGAAACTCCCCAGGCTTTGCTCAGGACCTGAAGGGGGTGGGGCTCACACAACCCTGTGGCCCCCAGTTGCATAGTGCAAAAACTGCGAACCCATTTTCAAGTTCTAATTCGGACCCTGCAGTAAGCATTCCTTACGGCCAAAATTTAATTGGATCCCATTCAACTTCTTTCAAGCCAATTATTTCGCTGCGACTGAAATTGGTGTCGATGTTCGCTAACGGAAATCAACTCTAATGAGATAGTATTGACTATAGCAAGTGTGAAATATAGCATGACTGGTTATAAAAACGTTAAGCCTCAAATTGCCAAAATTTGGTTGCTTTAAAAGTTGTGTTAATTTCTTGTTTTTGGAATGATCTGGGTATAAAAACTGACTTGTATGTTTAGATATGGTTATCAGTTATTAATAATGAGTAACATTGAGAGTTTGAAGAAGATCATGAATAAAGCCCAGAAAGTTATTCTTTGAGTAAAATTTGTTTTCTGTAAACTACAATCTTATGCAGTCTTCACTATTGTTGCTGCTTAAATGCGGACATGTAGGTGGTAGGAGTTATCTCTTCCGCTGCTGACATACTTTTAGGGAAGAAATGTTTGCGGAAAAAACTTTTCCTGAGTTAATTTTTTGTGATTTGGGCTTCAAAAAATATTTTGCAGAAGAAATTTTTGCAATTGAAGCTGTTTGATTAATTTTGCAGAAGAAAGTTTTGCGATTCAGTGTTCTGTATTAATTTTTGTGATGGAAGCGGAAGTGGTTGAAAAATCTGTACATGGGTCTTTACAGCGTCAAAGAAAGACAAAAAGTGAGATTTTACGACTTTAGATGGACTGCTTGATACTGAAATGTTTTTGTGAAAGTTTTGCAGAAAAGATTTTTGCAATTGGCCAACTATTTGCAGGTTTTATAGAAGAAATTTTTACGAAAAAAGACCGAAATCACGAAAATAAATTTCACAAAAATTTCTTCCGGAAGCACTGTCTTCCTTTAAGGATACTGCAAACCCTCAGAAGTCATAACAGTTGATAATTTTTAGTCACACTTAACATGCATTTTAAAGGCTTTTCAAAGTTTTCGTTCATGACATGTGCTAATCTGGTCAGGTGGCAAGCTTTTGAAAAATGCACTCTAACAAACCACCTGTTTGCCACCTGCTGCGAAGCTATAAACAGAAATCAGAAAAAACGAAATTTTCGGTGTTTAAGAAGCTCTAAGTCGCCCCCAGTTTGCTTTTAGTGTACAAATTTTACATCAATCGAAAGATCTCAACAGACTCTACAAAACGGTGTCGGCATTTTTGTTGTTTTTGATTTGATCGAAAGTTATGAACGATTTAAGTTGAAATCTAGTGATTTCATTACGAAATTTCCAAAATCTTTCCCATTTCGAGCCATAACTTCTAATCGGAAAAAAATCTCGAAAAATGCCGACACCGTTTTGGAGGTAGAACATGTACGTTTCACTTAGAGTTGGTTTGGTGAAAAAGTATTGAGCGCAGGGGAACTTAGAGCTGTGCAAAGGGCTGTAACCAAAATTTCAAATATTCCTTTTGTTTACAGGCAGCAGGTGGCAATTTATCTCAAAAATTGCAGGATATGATGCAAGTGCCCTCCATTGATGCATTGAACATCATACGACTTCTGGGAAACTTTGTTGAATCTAATTTGCATGCTCTTGAATGAAGCACCATCTGAGCCATTGCAGTATCCTTAACTCCCTTATTATAAAAGGAAAAAACAATATCTGGCTGAAGATAATTCTTTTCTTGTTCGCTATTGATTTAAACTAATTGAGTGAGCGCCTATGCACATCATATATTACAAATTTCCAAATGAGCGCCCCTTCCCTGGTTTGAGGGGGGCGCTAATTTAAGCCGGGGCGCTCATTGATTTTCTCAGCAGTGAAGAGGGGTACTCATTTGAGGGGGGCGCTCATTTAGGCCGGGGCGCTCTTTCAGATAATTACGGTATAGAAGATCATTCAAAAACTCTTAAGCTTGCAAGCCTGAACTTCTTGCTCAGAGAGTAGTCATCACAAAGCAACAGGAAAACTGTCCTGCAAATCCCGTAAAACGCTAATGAATATAAAAAAGGCTATTAATCAAGTTGAGCAAGGTAACTTACTTAATAGCTACTTCATACGTCAAAATAACTTGATTCGGGCTGATTGGGGGAGACCATGACAAGTTGTATGTTCCTCTGTCGACAACAACAGAAACAGGACCATTGATATTATCTGCAGTTTTGTTTGCTTCTGTACTTGCTCGAGCTGAAGCACAGGCTCGCACCAGTGGATTATCAGATGGTATAGCACACTCTCCTTCTGCACCGGCAGTACATGCGCACACCTGTGCAACGTAATAACAGTAAAATTAAGAAAAGAATCGACCTTTAGATAAAACTAGTTAATCTAACTTATCAACATCCTGTATGAAATATTATATCCACTGTTGCGATAAAGGATAAAAAACTACAGGGCACAGCAATGTTCAGCCAATTGCGCAAATACTGATTTGTGCCACACACTCTACGCAAAATCAATCTTTAAAATAAGCTACCTTTGCTGCAAGACTGAAAACGTAGATAAAATTCCTGTGGCTAGGGAAAACTTCTAATGTTTATCAAATTGAATCTGACATAAAAAGTATAGAAGGATTGACAGTGCTTTGTTCTGGCAGGCTGTACACCTGAGCAAGAAGAATACCTGGCAATGAAACCTAGAGATGAAGTTCAAAATGAGCCAAATAGCACTGCAGAAGGCAAATTTACGGACGGACGGATAGGTGCAACAAGGTACAGAAGGCAGTATTTTACGGACGGATAAGTGTAACAAGGTACAGACATTAGAGGTGTAGGTGGGGCACACATAACGCATGTCAAAGCATTCTGTTAATCGAGGACTAAAAATATTACGGCAGGTAAGTATGGAAACCCTTACTTATTAACGGAAACCTTTTTAAAACTACCATTCAAGACAAAAGAATTCCTGCCACACGTATAAGTCCGTCCAGGCATCCACCCCCTCCCCAATCCCACATGGTGATAACAAAGCAATGCCCAAACATGAGATGAGGAAATCTTCAAATGATGATTTCTAAAAAATCATAAAATAGATCAATTTGGGCATAAATAGCCAATTCTAAGCTGAAAGAGAGCTTTTTTGAAAAGGTATATAAATCATGTTTCACATATAAGTTAAAACTAAAATAATGGATGGATCTCCAAATATTTCAAGAACACCCTAAAAGCAGCCATCCCCGACACATAGCAGTAAAGCTCAAGGCAAATGGTGTACATCTCTAAAAGTGCAATTAATAACAAAAACAATAACGAGTAAAATCTGTGCATTTTAGGGGCTTATTTTAAACATATGTAGCAATCGACTCTTAAACGCAACAGCTTGCCCCTAATGGTTTAAAACACGAGAATTCAGTAAAAAACATGTCACATAATTGGTGGACTCCCGCAAACTTAACTGATAATCTACGCATCATATCAAAGAAGAGAATAACACGTAAGCCATAGAATTTGCACCATAAATCACAAAAACAAAGTGTTCTTGAAACATTATGAAAAAACCCTAAAACAGCCTTTATTGACATAAATTGCCGCCCGCAAGCTGAACAACAACATATTCCCAAGAAATGAAGCATGTGTCATGGCGTATGATTTGTTGCCCTAAGGTGCACGTCAAAAATGAAAACTTAAACCAAACCCTGGAAACAACCATTTTTGGGCGTAAATTGCCACCTGCAAGCCAAACAAGATCGTCAGGAGACATGGTATTCGGTTAAAAACATGCATAGAGTTGCCCCCAACATTCAAACCAAAAATGACAAGAATCAGATCAACAGTTTTTCACATCTTTGGATAAAAAACCATGAAAAACACCATTTTTTTGGCATACATTGCCACCTGCAAGCCAAACGCGATTGTCCAGAGGCATGGCAAATTGTTCACAACATGTGTACAGTTACTTCAAATATTCATACCAAAAATAACAATAAAAAGATTAACCGTTCATAAAATACGTGGAAAAAACTCTGAAAATCACCTTTTTTGTACATAACTTGCCACCCGCAAGCCAAACGAGATTTTCAGTAGACATGGCATCTGGTTAAAAACATGCATAGAGTTGCCCCTAATATTCACACCAAAAATGGCAACTATCGGATGAACAGTTTTTTACTTACTTGGAAAAAAACATGAAAAACACCATCTTTTGGCATAAATTGCCACCTGCAAGCCAAACGAGATTGTCCACAGGCATGGCAAATGGTTCACAACATGAGTACAGTTGCCTTGAAAATTCACACCAAAATCAACAAAACAGATTAACTGTAAATGGCTTACATGGAAAAAACTCCGAAAATCGCCATTTTCGGACCTAAATTGCCACCCGTAAGCCAAACGAGATTTTCAGGAGACATGGCATCTGGTTCAAAACATTCGTAGAGTTACCCCTAATATTCACACCAAAAATAACAAGAATCGGATGAACAGTTCTTGACTTATTCAGAAAAAAACATGTGAAAGGTCTTTTTTGGACGTTTATAAATTGCCACCTGCAAGCCGAACGAGAGTTTTCCCAGATATGACACATGGTCCACAGCATAACTACTATTCCCCTGTAGTTTCACACCAAAAGTCACAATTAAGTAATGAACAGATTTTGAAATATTCTTTAAAAACCTTAAAAATGGCCATTTTTGGGCATAAATTGCCACCTGCTAGCCGAACACACGTTTTTTTCAAAATTCTGGCTCCATCACTTTTCGTCAATTACGGATTGTCACCTTCACACCAAATTTCAGAAAAATTCATTAAGCGGCTATCCTGGAAAATGCGTTGGTGAGGGACGGAAAGACGGAAGGACGGAAGGACGGACAGACCTCAATTTATAGGACTCTTCCGCTAAAGCGGGAGTCCAAAAACATGCGAAACGTTACCTTTTTCTGGAAATGGAATGCATGTTCTGCACTTCTAGAATATCCCTTGATTTTATAACAACATCAAAGATTGCCATTGAATGGCCACACCCAAACTAAATGAGAAATTTCCCAGGCATGGTACTATGGTCAATATGAGAACTACTATGATATCCCTAGTTTTACACCAAAAACATTTTCCAAAAACCTTGAGAATGGCCCTTTTTGGACACAAATGCTCACCTGCAAGGTGCATAATTTTCATAGATTAGGTTATGAGTTAAGATCTTCATGCTGAATGTCACAAAAATCCAATGAGCAGTCATCAGTAAAAAGCGCTAGTGACAGACAAAATGATGGATAAAAAGACAGATAGACCTCATGCTATAGGATTCTTTGCTATAGAGGGAGTCGAATTAGCAAAATATCAATAAATAAATAAATAAATAAAATGAAATTTGGGGTTTGCTGGTATTTTGACTTCAATGGCTGAGTACATAATTTGTGAATGTAACCATTTTAACATGACATTTCTCTGCAACCTAAAAAAGCACAGAAAAAGTTCCAAAACTTATACCTACCCTGATCTCGTAGTCCTGAAAGTACTCTAAACCAGAAATAACAAATTCTAGTTGAGAACTGTTGACTCTAGCATTGGGTGTTCTAAATGGTGCCAAAGTAGTTTTCACAGGTGTTGCAGAAGGTGAAACAGTCAATGATGTTGGTACGATGGAGCTTGGAGCATCGGTTCCCGGATCAGAGAGGTCAAAGGGGTTGTTTTGAGCAACATCGTCTTTCTTTTTCCGGAACACAATAAAATTAAAGCGGTCGCGGAAATCCTTTGCAAATGATATTGCCTCACGATCGACAGTTACAGCATTTGACTCAGATTTGTCACTTGAACAATTGCATGGCTTTACGACAGGGCATGTCCCTGCAAATAAACAAATAAGTGAATATAGGAATAGGAACCAATTCAAATCGCTACCAACAGGCATTACTCAAAATACACTACAGCTGCAAAAAACACCACTAGCTGATGCATGACCAAGAAGAATGTCAACACTGGTAATACATGCCAATTTTACATTTGCCACTAACTCTCCATCAATTGTGACAAGAAGCAAGTCTGATGGTTTGAAGGTTTGCACTATCATTATTTATCGCTTGTCTTTACAATATTAGCTTGTAAGGAAGATGGGAGATGTACACACATGGTTCAGAACTCAATTAGATTATGGTATTCTGCGTAGTCTCTTGCATTTTTTCTTCGTTTGTTTGATTAAATCTTCTGAACTGTTCCTGAACCAGAAGCACAGCACGAGTCCAGCTTACCCTTACCTCAGGAGCATGATTACTTCCTCATATGGCATTCAAAGATAATGCTAAGGAAACGACCATTATTGCAACTCTTACCATTGGAACTGAGTCAATATATAAAGAACGTCAACATAGAAGAATGGCAGGAGGAATACTAATACTAACCACAATGCTACAAATACTATAATAACTTCTCATAATAACAGATCTATTCAGAGGTATTTTGCTCGTCCCGAATGTATGTAGAGTTTCAGTTAACCCAACCACTCAACGTCTTTTTCATAATCCAACTTTCAGGAATATTTCCTCACCAGAATATTGCAACACGATGATTGACAACGATTAGCAAATCACTTAACAGACAGATAAAGGGATACAAAGACCCTATGAAACAATCACACATTAAAGACATGACTTGCTTACAAAACATCACAACATACCAGACATAGATCAACAACTTAATGCTCTGACAATCGCCAATCAGATGCAAGCAGGGGAAATGAGTACCATCATTTCTAAATATGATCCAAGTAGAGAATATAACTTTGATAAGAAGGCAACCACTTGACACCCATTTGATCTCTTCAGAAAACCTCCCACCAGTGGTTACCAACCCCCCACTTGCATCACTCAGAGGCAACCCCCACTTACAGGTCAAGGCCATGCTACTGCGATTCATTTTTGAAGATCTGCTATCAGTTTCCAGCTCATAGTGGAAATGAGTGCCACGTAAGACCACATGAAACGAATGAAACACACAAACTATATAAATAGGACGGCAGGAGCACAATAAGCACTGAATATTTAGAGAATAAAAAGCCCTTACACCGCAAAAACCAAAAAATATCAACAAAAACAATTGATAGCCCGAATATTAGAGTAGCATAAGATATCCATCTATTTGACTTGTAATCTCTCTCTACTGTTGAAGAATGTTGTAGAGAGTTCAGTCCCAACATACAAAAATTTACTCCCACCATATTCTCCAACCCCCACAAATTTAGCTCAACTCCAACCTGAAGCACTTTTTGCAAAATTGTCCAACCCTCAAGCAGAATGGGGGTGGGGGTGGAAACAACGAAGAAGTGAAATTATTGAACAAGTGTCTCCCTTGAATAAGCACTCACCTCTGAAATCATCAGAAAATGGCCCTTATTTGAATTTTTCTCAAGTACGTAATTGAAAGGCAATTCAGCAAGAAATGTTACATAAACAACACTGCTGGCTATAGCTTTCACTCTTCTTGCTTTCTTTTTCATCATGATAACAAGGGAACTTTCTATGTCTTTCATTATTTCTAAATCCCCTCCTCGAATAAGCACTCACCTTGAAGCCGAAAAAAAATTAAATAAGAGCGATCAATGGATTATTCCACGCAATATACAGAAGTAGACTTCGGTTTCCGTTGAGAATGAAATCGTTCAGCCTCAGTTCATATACACCACGTAAGGGTTGACAGGACATTCCAGGTCCCTGCCGTCCAACTGGTGTGTGTGTGTGTGAACTAAATAAGTAGCTTGCTAGGTGGCAGCTAGCAAGCAGGTATAGTATGGGGAATTGTGAGTGAGAGTCACTGAT
>JAOBRC010513120.1:0-11487 GCA_027575255.1 Scolionema suvaense | reverse complement strand
CTAATAAAATAGTTACAACAAAAATTTATCGGCAATAACATTTTGTTGATCTGAAAATAGAAGCTCAAAGGAGCACTGTTTTTCCTGCTGTACCACCTTAAGTGGACTTCACATTGCCTAGATAAATTTCAATAGAGCAGCCATATTTTACAGGTTTGTTAAAGGACTTCATTCTTTTAAGCTGTTCCCTTTGATGGCAACGGGGGCAAAAAAGTCCTGTGTGCATGTTAAATTTTAATCATTGATTATAAATATGACTTAAATTGAGGCACATATTTTGTAAATTCCAGCAGCATAGAGCATAAGCAACTACATGTTACAACAATTTTACAAATATTGACTTACCATCTGAACTGCTGCAAACAATTAGTAGCAGACAGGATATGAATAGCAGGTAAAGTGATCCATTTCTTGTGGTAGCCATCGTCATTCTGAAGTCACACTACCACTGAGATGTTGTACTTGGTAAACCAAAACTTCAGATATTTTATATTCACGTCCACAACGAGAATTAGAGAGATACTAGGTCAACCTAGTCAATTCGGCTAGTTACTCCCCAATAACACTCAAGAAGTACTTTTAACTGGACGTGATGGTTCTTTCAGCTAACCCTCCTTCTTACAAGGTGTTTGCAGGTTGATAGTGTAGGCTTAACACCTCCAGATTGTTCTTCTAAATTCTTCACAATATTGTGAATTATGTTAGGCACCGTCTGTGTCTATTGCACGCTCTACATTCCTGCAGAAAGAGCAAACAAGTGACTACTACAAGAATGTTTAGCAGTATTTCACATATTTCAAGCCATTCAACCAATGTGTTTGTTACTCTACAATACATACAATTAAGTCAATAAATTATGCTGGGTGTGGTCATTGAAGGGGACATGGTTTCCCTTTTCACCCTAAAAGTTCTGAAGGCCATCTTTGATACAAAGGCAGCTTCGTACACTATACTTCTACATTCAGCCCTGTCAATTAGCCAAACTATTCGGCAGTAAAATTTTACCATCCAGTACCTCAAACCCATAAGGGTTAACTTATTACATCTCATTATCTTGTAGCATGAGAATTGAGAGTGACCAGATAGAGTGGTTGCAGTGTTGTGATATAATAGGAATGACAACTGATCTGTTTGATGGATTAATGATTTAAACATTCGCTTGACTCAGAATTCTACAGAATGCTTTCTTGTTTGTTAATGATGTATTGACGTCCTGAATGCAAGTAGGAGATCGACTATGACGTGAAACAAATGCAGGTGTTCTGTGAATACGCTGCTCATGTTTTAGGAAATTGATTGCATAGATATAGCAGATCGATTACCATGTGAAACTTTGCAGGTGTTGAATGAACACCGTTCAGGTTATATGTTGAAAGTGGGCAAATAGATGCCTGCACTGGCCACAACAAGTCACACTGAAGGACTGCCTGTTAGCTACACTGTGCTGAAGGGAAACATTTTGCTGTCGTGAACTTTGATTCTGTCGGCAAAACCGATAGCGAAGCTGAATGCCGTCACCGATTTACAGAGCTGTACATTAGATATTTGCTTGTGCAACAGAAAATGCAGCAAGAGCACAGGCTTGCACCTGGAAGATTCGTGCAAGCTCTAAAAACACTTTCTGGCCACACAAAAGGGCCTATAGCCAACTTGACTTTTGCAGAACAAATTTTTTTTTAATCAAAGCCATAGTTTCTAATTACTGTTCTTGCTTTTCTGCTTTGCAGTCAAAGTTCCTTAAAAACGAGTTTCTTTGATAAAATTGACCCAAATTTGTTTGATTTTAATTTGAGTTCTCATAAAAACACTTTGAAACCGCCGGTACTCTACAAAAACTGTCCTCTCGTTTCAATGTGTTTAATCGTCACCATGGACTTATGAAAACTTGTATCATTTGTCAGTACAACAATAAAGAAATACCGAATCGTTTCCCAAACTTCACCACTTCTATCTACATAGCAGTCGCAGTATGTGATCCTGACAACATGCTCATAAACAGTTACAACAACATTTCCTATCGAAAGCTCCAACAATATTGGAGATTACGCGATAACGCACAGCCGATAACTTGTCAATTGTTCTTTTTTTACGCATAATCTACCAATCAGCGTACCAACTCACTAATTATTCAAGAAAGATGGCATCGTAGCTGCTAAGTGGCCATCTACGGTCTACATCTGAACACAGTGAATGAGATCATTCATTCTTTCACCACTGTGAAAGAGCAACAAAACGAATCAACCGCTTCATGGATGAAAGGAAAATAAAATCATACCAAGGAGCTTATGATACTTATCGTACGTAATGTTAATACGTCTGTTCTTTTGCTTGTTCCGTGTTTAACTTGTTCAACAGTAAGATTCTAGTTTTTACTTATAATAAAGTATGCCAATATACCAACGCGCGCGCACGAATCGACAACATGCAATGTTTGGCCAGTTTCACGTATGTATCACCAACTTGAGGAATCTGGCAATCAGATTGTGCAAATTGTTTATCGGTCACATGTAGGAGAACGCACTACAACAAAACTGACTATAACCAGCATACATACAGTTACAGATGTATGTATGCTGGCCATACTGCTGATGATGCTCTATGGATATAGAGCGAAATATCCCGTGGTTTTATGTGAACAACAATGTTGTCTTCACTGCAGCTTCTCGTGATTTTATTTGTTATTAGATTAAGTGCCCGATCAAAGTTGTTTAAAACTGACTATCAAACAAAAGCAGCAATTTCTACATTAGGTTCTTCTTTTGATGAGAACATTATTTTAAGAACTACACTATCGCATTTACAGAAAAACTAAGGACTATCTAACAGCAAACCCAGGCCGACCTGCATCACCTTCTCAGTGATAGTTGAATCCCTGTTCCTGTGGTTTATATCAGAACACATGCAAGCAAGAAACCACAATCTGAATCTAACAACAGCTATCATTCCGCATGGAGGGGTCATAGCCATATCTGCAATAACGTATACGCAATTTGTGCCAAAAATTTGCTAGCCAACAGCTTTACAAGCATGGTAACTTCCCTTTTCAGTTTTTTTAGCTGCTATCATGGACTGGATTTTTCAAGACTACAAACGGGTGTCCGAGGGCCCAATGCAGTCCCATCCCCGACTGGGCCCATAAATTCTGAAACCCTGGGTCTTGTGTCATTACAACAAATTAAAACAAAATGAGACTGAAAGAGAAAGCCTGTTGGGCCTGATCATTGTGGCCTATCTTTCATGTTCTCACTTACTATACCAGTTCATGCGCAGATCACAACGAAGTTTGCTGAGCTGGGTGGCCGAATTTAAAGACTGTTGGGCCGGATGAAATCGTGGCCAGCGGTGTAGCAACAAACATGGCCGACTCTCCAAAATCAAAACAATCCACGGCAAAACTTTCAGCAATCCAATTTATATTAATTAAATCTTGTAAAGCAGCGATTTACATGTACCTCTTCTCTCGTGGCCATTAGCAAGGATTTGAAGCCAAAAGATCACAAGTTTCAAGAAGGATACGCTTTGTTTGGCATAATCTTATTCACGCTGTGCGGTTTAACCACTGTAAACATTGCTGCGAGATCTGTTGTTTTGGACTCAGTCACCCAGCTGCATGAACTGTCTTGTGATCTGCGCATGAACTGGCAGAGCAAGCAAACACAAGAAAGAGAGGCTGCGATCCGGCCCAACAGTCTTTAAGACAACAGATTACACGGCAAAGATCACAATGGTTAAACCATAACGTATACAACAAATGCATCCCAATCAAAGCACATCATGTGTGAAACTTGTTATCTTTTAACTTGAAGATTTTGTCTTGTCCATGACAGGAAAAGCAAGTGCAAATCGCTGCTCACCAGAGAATATTTCCGTGAATTAGATTGATATAGGTTTAGTTGAGAATTGTTTTGATTTTAGAGAGTCCTTCCTTGGTCTGTTTCCTATAACAGCACCATGCACAAGGTAATTAATACACCAATCATCTCAAAATAATCTGCTGTGTATAGCAAGTAGCCTATAAATACTACCTGATATAGAACATTTGTCCACCATGACCTCAGAAAAGTGCTCCAATGTCCAGGATAACGCCGTTCACACCTGACAAAATCGTCTGGCATGGTCAATTCTCACTCCCTTCTGAAGTGTGGTATAAATTTAGAACATTAGACATGTAATAGATTTTGTACATAGGTAAAGAAGAGAGACTGATGGTAACAAAACTTAAACAGAAACACTCCCCTAAATTTCAGAGAAGCACTTTTGTTTATATTCAGCGAGGAGCCCTAAAAATATCAAAATCATCTCTTAGTCCCTGACTAAGTTCCAGCATGATCCATCCTATGCCGGACATTTCTGGGTGGCACTTGAGAAGCACCATGTACAGGTCTGCATAGAGTAACATACTAATTCAATGCTAACTGATGTTTATCATAAGGATTCCATAGGAACACCTAACAAAAACTGCAAACAATTAACCCACGTTTGCCAACTTCACAAACGGAGATTCGCAGCTGAAATGAGCAGACTATGAGAACTTGATTTGAGCAGAAGCCACAACCAAGCAACTGGTTCCCTGATGAGTGCTATGGAAACTTACATTTCAATGTCCACACTAGGATTGTGAATTTGGACAAGCATTGTCTGCTGGGGCTGATCCTGCATATCTGGATCAGCTTTGCCTCAGTGCCAGAGCTTGTATTTTGCACACAAGAAACAAACAAATAAGCAATTTTGCATACATAGACAAGAACCAAATTAACTATCATCATAGTACTGTGATCATGTGACCGTAAACTGGCAGTTTTAACTAGCCTTAATTAATCCTACATTACAAACAGTGAATTGATACTGAAAAACCCACGGCTGGAGCAGGAACAACAGAACGGTGTGAGTCACAATCAAAAATATAAAACTATAAACACTTCACCATAAATGTACAAGCAGGCCATTGGGACAAGGCAATCAGACATTAAATAAATATTGCAGAATTAATGATGGTATAGCAGGTGGAACTCTCCACTGCAAAACAAGGTGAGCGTTCAAATATATAGAGAGCATTGCAATAAAAGTATACTAGCAGCCTATTGATTAGGAAACAGTAATTAGATTTGTCCTCAAACTCCCTCTTTTAACTCCATCTTGCAACTCCCGCCACACACTAGCAATAAGAGAAAAATGATAGAAGAATAGGATAAGAAGTTAAGCATGAGCATGGAAACATTCAGCGAGAAATCGTATTTGAGACTTGCATTAAACAGAAACAGATTGAACATATTGGAGATGTTTTTGCAACGTTTTAGCAAAAGCATTTACGGAGAGAACCTTCCGCAGGGAGAAACTTCAGACAAAGAAAAGCTCGGAGTTTTACAAACTTGCTTTTGAAAAAAAGTTAATGTAAATCCTTTTTGTGTGAATTGAAAATTTGTGACTCAGATCCAAAGTGTACTTTATCTTGCATGAGCAAATAGCTTTTCCTAAAAGTATTTAAAGAACGTAGATGAGTTTCGCCAAAATAGTTTCTCCCCGTGAAATATTCTCCGCACCAAGCAAAGGTTTCTGGATGGCACATTTTAGTTGTTATTTCAAGACCTTTCCCAGACACCTAACCCAGCACTAGTCAGTTTCTATCATGCTAAATGATTATATATACATTTCTGCAACCACGCATAGCAGGCACTCTCTAAAGAAACAACCCCATTACACCCAATTTTTTTAATTAGAATTAAGTTTATAAGAGCAATGCCTAAAAACGCCAGACCATTGAAGGGGAACAACGGTCAAAAATGATATTTTAATACATGATAGAACACATTAAAACATGATGCACAGTTTTTATTTCACGCCAAAAGCTTGGGTAGTTCTACAGCAATTCAACACCAAACTTTGAAAAAGTCCAGCAGCTGCCATCTTGCCAATACTTATGCACGATGTCACTGGGGCACTACCCAAATTATCTGAACTTCGTTGCCAAAATACTCAGTATTGAATTATTGTGAAGGACTGTCTCTTTTGTTTTCTTAATTAAGCCTGGTCCCCACTAGAGGGACGTCACTTACGACGTGGCATGGCATGCCAGTGGGCACAATGATGTCATGTCCTCGTAGTGGTCATTTGCTGGTCATTTTGAGCAACTTTGACAGACAGCTCAGTTTTGAAGACACGACTTGGGGACGACTTAAGAATGAAAAATTTTCAATCACAGGTCGTGCCCTAAGTCGCGATTTATTGTGGCAGATGCTATTAGTGAATACCGCAATTGTTAACCTAAGTGCTTTGTGTACTTATCTACAGCATGCAAGACTGTTTGTATGGGTATACTAGTGAAAAGTGTACAAGATGGGTGTCAATCATCATACGTGGCTCTACAGGAACATAATATATAGACTTGAACCACAATGCCAGGGGTATTAACGACATGGGCATGCAGCTAAACTGAGACACAGACATGGACTTGGACCTGGACATAGACTTGAAAACAGTAGTGGGGACTAGGCTTTATAGAGCTAGCTAATATGTTAAAGATCCACTTGAGATAATAACAATGGTACATGTGTTACTCAGGAATAGTGATATCATCAAAAATCAAGATGGTAGCTGCCAGACCTTGTGACGGAATATCTTCAGAACTACATGTTTAAGCTTTTGCCGCAAATAAAAACTACATGTCATGATTTAATGAGCCACATCATCTGCTAACATATCACTTTTGACCGTTGTTTCCCTTTAAGGCAAAACACGTAGGCTTGCTCTCAAAACGAATAGTAGAATGTGCATTGCACAATAAATGAAAAAAACTACAACGTGCATATCTCGTGAAAAGTTCCTCGATTTGAGCCAGTTGCCTTGCAAGCAAAGCTGAATATCTGGTGTTTTTTTGCGTAGAGATGATTTCTTCTAAAGCAGCGACAACCCTGAGTAAAATATCTCCTCAGAGCATCTGCAGCTCTTTTGCCTTACATTTCAGGTGATAATTGAAAGTTTAAGCCTAAAAGCCAACTGATAAATTAGCCCTAATTGCTTTTCCGCCAGTGTGTTTTATTCCTCAAATAGAGTAAAGTAATAGCCACAAAATGATCAATAGATTGAAAGCCCATGCTGTTTCACTGGTCGACACCCAGTAAACGTCAGTGAGCGCCAGCTGCGTTTGCCCGAAATTATCGCGTCTCCACAGCAACAGGTGATCTCTTGCAGTCTGCAGCTGAAACCGTAAAGTTATGTATTCTATAGCACAGGGTGATTTGCTTACTTCACTTGTTCCTGCAAGTCGAGCCACCTCCAAAGTAGAGCAATGGTACCTACACTCAGTTAGATTTAGAAGGCATTAATTTTGATTTCAGGCTCAGGCGTTTCCAGCAGTGTGAGCTAGAGGCCCAATAGTAATAGCAGTAACTGATTATATACAAGCCTCTAGAAATTATACTCCACCACCAAAGGCTTGGTTCCCACAGACTTGACCTGGTCCAAATTTGACATCCTTATCCCCTTCGCGCGTGCATCTCGGGGAAGCATTGTGATATCTCCATTTCTAGTGTGTCTATTCAAACTAAATTTGACATTCCGATTTCAAAATCAGAAACTTCGTAGGTTATTCTGTTCCTCAGATATTGCTGTGTACAAACATACACATAGTGCGTCTGTGGAGAAAAACGCCAAACATTTCCTCTGTATTTCTCTTTATTTTGAAGGCACTGATTTTTGAAATATCGCTTAGGGGAATTTAATGCACTTGTATGGTCCAACTCATGATGATGTGAAAAAAATCTGTAGTTTTTATTTTTTTTCCATGAAAAATGAAGCCGTGTACAATTGCGCACAGTGTGCTTGCATGCTGGTCTTTCACTCATTAAGTATTGCAAAACTTTTACAAATAGCTAGAGTCTAAGTTTTTGTGGTGAGGAGAAATTAACTTCCTCGACGGGAAGATCGATGTATAGAGAATAGGATGCCGCATTAATAGCTCAAAGAAAAACATTCCATTGTGTCGAAAATTGACAATCTTGCAGTGTGCAAACGTAGACGCTACGCGTGAAGGGGTTATAGCAAAAACGCTCAACCAACCCCGCTGACTATCTGTATCGAAAAGCCACTTAACACCATGGGCTCTCACAAAAAGGTCACAAAGAGACAGAAGATTTCAGTAAATTCCATTGGTTCATTAGTCATTCACCATAAATGGAGGCCGTATCATTTGAATCACTGTGCAAACATACGTCAAACTGACCAATATTGCAGCTTCTGCATAGCTATATCCAGAACAATAGATGTCTGACAGAAACAGAGATCAAAAAGAGTTTCTATCATCTACCTATCAGGCACTTCAATAAGGCATTTACTGAAGCACTTTAAGCGATTAAGGTACCTCCGGTTTACGTAGAAACACTGAAAGGAAACACCACATAGGCAAAATCATGGAAGCTGAAGCTTACATTGCCCATTTTAATATGTCTAAACTCACAAGCGGAGCAATGTTTTTGAAATTTGATAGATATCTACCATCCAGAATACTGGAAACGCAGCAGTCTGAGAGTGTCTAATATACAATTACTTTCTCGAGTCACGTTATCAAAGTCACATTGAGTAAGAGTTTCAGAACTCAATTCAAGATTAACACCGTTTACCAGTCCTTGTGTCAGAGATGTAAAGTTAACATGTGTTGGTATATGTATGGTTCATGTCCCAAGTGATGTTCCTAGGTACAGTTTGTTTATGTTTGTCCATACAGTTAAATGCTAAATGTCTAGCAATTGTTGCTTTTGGACTTGTGGACCGCAAGTGTCTATGTATATTGTTCAGATAATCTAATGTAAGTTGTAATAAGTGATATCATGCATTCTGCATTGTCAGTAAGTGTCTAGTATCTATATTTGATGGAGTGATCAATAGTTGTGAATTGTCTGTACTTGTATTTTTTAATAGTTGAGTAATCTGTGATATGAAAAACCTGTATGTTTTATTAGTTGTATCAGTCTAGTCATGAGTTGAGTCAAAGAGCACCATCAAGAAGAACTGGTGTGTCTTTATTGGACTCAACCATGTAGTTCCTCTATCTCTCTCTCCACAGGGTGTCCTGATTTTCCCTGATTTTTCCCTGAAAAAGGTCTCGTTTTCCCTGATTTCCACAATCCAATTTTGCCAAATGCGGTTCGATGCAAAACACAAGCATTTTCATCTTTGAGACCGGGATTAGGTTACAAACACAGCTAAGTGAAGTAACAGCAGTAACACAGATGAAACATGAGCCCAATACAGCAGTCTACCCAAATTCAGAGTCACGTGGCAAAAGATATACGCACGCAGCAACAAACTGCACTTTCCCTGTCTGAAACATATTTCAGAGTCATGTTCCCTTGCTACACATAGAAATTAAACACGAAGGCGAATCAGCATGACGTAGTGATGGAAGCTGTTACTCTTGTGAATGCATAGTCAGGCAGACCTACACCCGATGTTAAACATCGGACCAGGCGGGATTTGAACCCACGACCTTGGGCTTACCGGAACAAAACATTATGTCCCTTCCGCAACACCAATGCAATGTCCCTTCCGCAAGTAAATACATATAATTATGTAATTATGTATTTCTGCTTAAGACAATTGATTCACAAGAGCTTGCATGTGATATGTACTTGTTGTTTTCCTGTATCAGATTTCATTTCCAAACCTTGGCTGATGATATATACACGTAACCATTGGAACACAAAAGTGTCCCTTCCGCAACATATTTTGCCAACAGATATAGTACGTAATTGGTTGGATTCTATCACTAACTGCTGTAGACGCTTCTTCAAATTAAATTGCTCACAGATTAACCAATGCTAAATTAGTTCCCATCGTTTAAAATTTATCTTCTGTACTTTGTATCATTAGTACCGATTGCTTATATAGGACATCAATGTCCCTTCCGCAACAAATATTGATGTTGCTGGAGACATTTATTGCATATTTGATGGCAAACAATGCCTGTTCATTTGTCTTAGGTGCCAGGGTAACCAATACTTAATAAAAAGATTTCAAATCTAATCTGCAGCTACTGTGTTTCCTTGGCTAAATTGTTGGTTTTGCCAAACGAGGAAAATTCCACCTCATAGGTTTTCAGCAGTGACGCCTAACTGCACATTGAGAAATTATGGGGGCAAATCATTTATTATTGAAATTGAGGACATATATATACGAAGTTTTTAGTGAAAAATCAGCCTGCATAGGTTGTTTTGAAAAACTGGAAAAAACGGTACATTGCGGAAGGGACATGGTATATACAAAAATTAGTGGTTTTGCCCACAGGTAATATAGCCCAAATGAACCAGCATAATAGGCCTCGACATAGGACAAAATCACAAGCAGCCTTGTACAATAAAGTAGCATTCAAAATTCGTAGAAATGGAAATACTAGCAATAAAAACAGATAAAAAATGTGAAATCGATATATAGCTACATAACTACAAACTGCACAAAAGGGAAAAAATTACATGCAATAAAAACAAATACACGTACAAATGGGAAATCAAAAAAAATTATGTGCAAAAAAGACTAGACCTACAATGCAAATAGCGCAAAGCACATGACCGAGAATACAGGCAAAGCAAAAAAAACCAAAAGAAACAAAGCAGGTAAACACATATATAAGTAAAGGAAAATGCCCGCCGCCTGCCGCCCGCCGCCTGCCGCCCGCCGCCACAAATGTCTGAGACATCTCTAAACTCTGATTGTGGGGAAAGGGGGAAAGTACCTACCCTGGAACCATTTGCTCTTTCTACGCATAGGGGACGCTTGTCCTGATCCTGTGCTTGAAATGAGACTCTGGTGAGGTTGGATGATATTCTTTATGCTTCTGCCTCCAAGAAACTCATGAGAATCCTGAGATTGCTCATGCGAAAAATTAATTATTCATGAACTGTGTCAAACAAAAGGACATGTCTGGTTCTTAATCGCTCTGTGTGCACAAAAGCAAGAGTTCATGCTGGCTTGAAAAGTTTTGTTTAGTAGCTGCAAGGAATTTATGTCCAACATTGCCAGAGTATTTCTCTTCCTCTACACGATTAAGAGCCAGAAGCTCCAGTATAGAGGAATGAGAACTCTGGTCCCAGGGTAGGGGAAGGGGAGATACCAAATCAAATATGAAGGTTTTGGCGCTAATAATAATTTATGCCCATGGTTGTTGTAGCCTGCTATAGCTATCGCTATTCAGTATGTATATATTAGATCTGTAACCTGGGACCAGATCCTCTTTCTTTACATAGGGGGCTGCTCGCCTATTACCTGTGGAAGAAATATGGGTATCTGGCCAGGTTCGCTGATTTCTTTGATTCACCGCCCGTGGAAAGTGTAGAGTTTCTCTGCACTCGATCCAGAATGGTTTATCGTTCATATGCATATTTGATTGGCTAGTTTGACAATTGGATTACGTTGCACGGCGGCAGGAGCATGCGTAGTGCATATATTTCATTGTTTAATGACAGAATACAGGCACGGCGCCACTGGGGTGTCAGGGGG
>JAOBRC010513119.1:0-18605 GCA_027575255.1 Scolionema suvaense | reverse complement strand
CACTTTGGTCTGTCACTCTCTGGAGGTATTGCACTCCTATATGCATTGCTAACACCCGATGTTACGTCGTTCATTTCTCCTAGTGTTTTGTGTTTTCTTTATCAGAACAAACCATCTGCAGAAGAAAGTTTTGAGATTGAGCGCTTTTTATTAGCGATGGAAGAGGAATATGTTCCTTGGACAGAGTAAGCTGTTAACTGGTCTTCTCCATGTCAAAGGACTGCTGGTTACCCAAATATTTCGTTTTTGAAACGATTGCTGGAGACATTTTTGCGAAAAAGGGGTCCAAATTGCAAAACAAGTGCAGGTTGTTTTTGCCTCTGTTGTTTGTGTTTATTCGTGCGCTTGGATCCCAATTTTTTGGGTTTTTTTTGTGTTTCTTTGTTTCTGTTGTGAGTTTTGCATGACGACCATTTCGACGGATATTTAATGCATGGAAGTGAATTTCACATATTTCACGGTTCGTAGTAAATGTGAACTTATCCAATGTTTCACTGGAGCGAATGTTCTTGAGCCACTGTTGCACAGGATCGCGTTCCTCTGCTCTTGTTTTGGCATCAGGAATTCGGAAAAAACTGATACCAGAACGATCAGTACTGTTGTTGCAAGTTGGTACAATACAACTGGCATAAGTGCTGGTAAGTTATTGTATCCTCTTTTGTTTCGCTTTCTAATCTAGTCTGTTTGTCGAAAATCCATCTCTGCCTAATATTGGAAGCATTATGCTTTCCCGAATTAGCCGTGGAAAACGAAGCTGGATCAGTCACGTGATTTGACAGAAACAGCGACGAAATTCGTAACTGGGCGTCTCGATTGGGCTTCTATGAGCCAGAAAAATGCCAATGAAATGCAGGCAGTTTAAACAAATTTCTAGGACTTCTCTACTAGTTAGGTTTGCTATGAACGCTATTTGTAATTTGGGTGCGGATTTCCTTTAAGGTGGTTGCAGGGTAAAAAGATTTTTTTTCCACAAATTAAATAAAGTATTTTCCATTATTTTATTGTCTATATGATTCAGCACGACTTCAAAGCCCGCTTTTCACTTTGATTTTGTAAAAGAATTAATTATGCACATAATCAATGTCCGTGGTATGGCAAATTGTGCGTAATTTGGCGTCATACATATCTCAGGAATCGCTTATCATAATTAGCTGAAATTTGGACAGCGGGTTCCTGAGATGCTGTACTCCAGCATGGCATACAACTACGTCCCTATGTGCTACTAATGTCCTGTAAAAGCCAAATATATGGTTGGCCCTATTTTGCATTCTGGTGAATCAAAGAAAATGTATCATAATTATGAGCATAGTATACGGAGCACAATAATTGTAGGTCACGTTGTACATTACGTACACCTGCACATATGTGCCTAGTTTCACAGCATTCTGAGTAACGGTTTAGTCACAGCAGTTGACGCTTCTGCACAATTGCTGATTTTCGTGAATTGAAAAAAATGCAAGAAAAGATTGCGGTATTTTCATTATCCGGCATGTATCAACCTATATGGAGATGGATCATCTATAGGATCCATCTTAACATACACACATGACATCTAGGTTGCTAATATCATATATAAATGAGCTCTTCTTATCATTTGAATGAATTTAGTACTTTGATATATTCATATGAACCAGTATAATTAAAGAGGAAGAGCAAGTAGTAGTTCGTGAGACGACTGTATGTTTTGGTATACCAATTAAATCAGGTATATCGACTCAGATGTAACATCTGAATCAACGCCAGGGCCTAGCAAATTAAAGCAGAGTGAATTTATATACGTATAGAAGGTGGATCAGGTATGAAAGGACCAATGAAATTTCTCAACTAACATCGTATGAACACAGCACAGGTCGTTCCTAAAGTCTTCATTTCGATGGATCGAGGTAACTTTCATGACATGAACTCTACAATATGAAAAAAACAAACACGCATGGTTCGGTCCTGATGACCGCGAGCCAAAAAAAAAAAAAAAATGGCATCCCTTATTGAGTATTGGCCCTTCATATGTATCTCTATTGCTAAGTTTAAATCCCATTACCCCGATATATCGATATAAACCTATTCTACACGATGATGACCGGCAGGCTAGAAGTAAAGCTAAGAACCTGTCTGCATTTAGAACTTACTTATTGTTACAGCATGCTTAAAATATTTACTGGAAGGCATAGTTTTAATAAACCAATTCTTTCTAATTCAAAGTAATACGTTGAAAACTTTGACCAGCAAGAAAGTGTGCAACTTTTGACAATTTGTGGCCCTAAAAAGGGCCGATTCAATTTCACACACCAACACCATTCAAAACGCACGACTTTCATACACAACACCTTCCGCCTCTGCTTCCTTATCACCGAACCCCTTTCTCTTAGCCCTCTCTCTCTTCCTCTGTTTTTGACCGGTGTCAAAGATTTCCTTGACGACGCAATGACACGAGCAGCATCATGTTTCTCAATGAAGGACTCCGTATGTGATCCAGGTTCTATGTGCAAATGTGAATATACAGCACGCAAACCATGAAGACCATCATTGAAGTTAATTACAGCCGATGCAACACCATTACCTAGAACAAATCGCTCAATGTAGACATCCTTCTGACACCGCTTCCAGATAACTTGATTAAGAGCCTCATTTGCATTCTGGGTCAGGCCATGAATACATTTGTCGAGAAGGTCATCCGAACTGAGGTCTTGAAATATCGGTTTGATTTTGTCTTTGATAGCAGATGGAAGAGCGATTTTTTCCTTATAAGTTGACTTTCCGGTTAATTTATCGGATTGATTACGGCACCATGAGTCAATGGTTCTATGGCAGAACTGATGGCGACAGTCAGAAGATGAGCTTTCGGAATAGTAGTGCACTGATAGCGCGCTTCATCCCTTCCTTGTTGGCTGCGCTCTGGCGAATAGCCATGCCCATGGCGTCCTGAAGCGTATTAATGACTTGAGGCGACCTGTTCCACAATGGGGCTTGCCATCTTGCAATTTCCCTTTGCTTCAGCTTCCGCAGTCGGGTGCCTACACGTTTCTGTACATGACCCACACACTCAGCTTTCTTGGGATTGAGATCAGCATAAGGATGGGCATCAACAACATTATGACAAGGTTTTGTATCACCATCCCCAACGTATGTTTTGTAACGCAGATTGTTGACATCCAAAGATCGTTTGAAGATCTGCACAGCACCATTGGACTCCATCAATCCAGCAGAACCAGAGTGATTAGTCGGGCAGTTGTGAAGTTCTTTTGCTTAAAGATACTTCTCAGGATCTGACGAAGCTCGTTTATTCCAATGATGACTCGTTTTGCATGCTTTGCTCACGACCTCATATTCAAGGCAATTGCCTGTATCCACGGAGATAGCAGTAACGACACCATTCAATGAAGAATAGCCTCGTTTCTGCCACGATCCATCCAACGATACGTCAACATCAGCAAACTCTTCGCCATCCTTCAAAAGCTCAACAGCAGCACGTTTCATAGAAGATGGAGCAGTGGCGACATATGCATCATGAAGAATAGTTTGGCGATCACTACACGTTGTTTTGTTTATTGGGTCAGGCATGTTTATCGGACCACAGAATTTTTGCAGACCAGTGAAACCCTTGCCAATTTCACGAAGTTCACTCTGGGCACGCAAGTTCACATCATACCCTTTCCTACCTCTCTGCTCATTTCCCAAACCTTTCCCTAGCTCCTTAGATGTGCTAAAACTCTGCGACCAACCACGCTGACAACTAAACAGAAGACATAAGCACAATCCATTTTTCTTGCTATCATCACATTCTAACAGCTCCAACTACCTCAAGAAGCTTGGTGAAATTGAAAAACATAAAAATCCCCACAACTTTCCTCCGACATGCAGGCAGTCCCCATGTTTGAAAAAGATGGTGGATGGAATTCACCAACGTGGCTAAGTTTCTTTTCTGATGCAGACTTCCTTGAATTAGATGAAGAACTATCGGTGCCATCTTGCAAAGCTTCCACTTTCCTAGTTAACCTGTTTCCTGTAAATGCCCTTTTCTTGCTTACCCTACTCCTTGCAGCCCCTTGATTCCTCTTGTTCCCAGGCATGATACAACACTCAAGAACTCAGAAACATTCACTCTTACCTCAAAACAAACTTTCCACACGACACAGACTTGCAAAAATGCAAGGTTACAACTTTCTTCAGCTCAGCTCAGCCAGCACTCTTGCGCTTGCTCTCAGCACAAACTGGGAAAACCCTGTTTGAAACGTTTGAAAAGCGTTAGAAAGGCTATCCGCGATCAGGAGATAGGATACACGGTCAACTGAGGGATGAAAATCTATCCTCATCATCGAAAAGGGAACGTGTGACGGGAAGTGATGGATTTGAGTGCAGGCAGCGTCAAAAGTAGGTGGTTTCAGCTACACCTACATTTGGAATATCTAATATTTTATGCATTTTTTTACATTTTTGGTACAATTAGGCTTCAAATTTGAAATCTGCGATAAATTTTGCATATGAAACATCAATAAAACAAAATTTGACATTTTGAAGATTTTTGACGTAATTTTTACCCTGCAACCACCTTAAAACTACTTCCAGGTTCCAAGTCCTGGTGCACAGGTGCTATCCTCCGTCTGTGTGTGAATTCAATTCAGTCCAAGAATTATTGTTTGGTTCGCATTTCTTGCTGTTGGCAGCTTCCACTTATCATTTTTGGTATGGCCACTTCTGTGTTGGTATGTGAGTATACCACCTTCTTGTGCACGTGCAATCGTTCGGATGCTGTGTAGGTCCATACCAAAGCTTTCACTGTCCTTTCCATCGGCATAATTGCAAACCTGTTAGCAGGAGAGAGTGTAAGACTTGTTCTAGTCCTCTCGGGGTTAGCCAAGACCCTCATTCAACTAGGCACCAGTGTTTTTACGTATTCTTCATCACCATGACAGAGCAAATTCGACAAATAGATGTGTTCCTGTCATCAACAGATTACCTTAACCCTGTAAGAGGGGGGAGAGTGCTACCACTCTTTGGCGTATGTGCCACTTCCTCATAAAACCTTTAGCTTCAGGTTATGTTGCTCACGGTGCAAGTCGTGTATTTTACTCATCTTTCCCCAAAGTTTTTCATAATAGGAGTGATAGGCTTATAACCTTAAAAACATATTCTGAAGCTATTGGAGCTGATCGCTTTAACCAGTACCGAAAAAGGAAATTTACATATGGTGACTGAGTAACGTTTGTGAAGTGTTTAGCTTAAGTATAATGTGTCTGAGCAATTAGTGGCTTATGAATGGGGTGAACATGAGAAGATTTTTCCCAGATTCCTACTAAAATTTGCTTCAGTAGAGTTGACTCTTCGAAACTTAAAGCTAGAAAGCAATAAATTGTCCCAGGGATCATATATGTGGTTTGTGTTCGAATTTTTATTGTTTGTGTTCGTCATCATGGGTGAGCTGACCATCTGGATAGGGCTGAGTGCTGGGCACCCGTAAAACATGTTTAAAGCTACTGCCAGAGTCACAAGTGCCGGCATCCAGATGGCCGCTGGTGCTCACCCAGGAATTACATGTGCACTGGTCTTTGTCACCTCACTTTTTTTAATGGGTTTTTCTTCATTTTAATAGTGTTTGTCCTTTCATCGATATAAAACACTTACCCTGCAAATAGGGGTGAGTGTCCCATCACTCTCCTGAATATCTAACTCCTCTAACTTCATGTGCTTTGTTAATCTTAAAGCCACATTCAAACACACACGGATATTAACTGTGCTGGATTTCTTTTTGTCAAAGGAACCAAATTTCATTCAGAAAAGGTTTCTTTTTAACTCCAATAGATACTGAGTTTTGCGGCCTGTGCTCTAGCTAAACCATACATCAATCTGTGTGTGAAAATACATGACACATACAGGTGCATAAATGGGCAAATGATCAGGCTTTGGGACAATCATAGACCTTATCACGCCTGGTAGTCTATTGCTGTTCGTGGGCTGCGCTAGGAAACAACGATACGATTTGCAGTGACCTCTTCTGTTATGTGTTTTGGTCTCGCTTATGTCGGGGTGAGGGGTGAGGTCGTACATAGCCGAACTTTTGGTCGCACATAGCCGAATGGTCGTACATAGCCGAACTGTGATCGTACATAGCCAAACCACTTCCGCCAGTGGTCGTATATAGCCGAACCTGGTCGTACATAGCCGAACTTGATCGTACATAGCCGAATTGGTCGTATATAGCCGAATTGGTCGTATATAGCCGAATTGGTCGTATATAGCAGAATTGGTCGTACATAGACGAAATGGTCGTACTTCGGTGAACATGTCGTGTACAGATATCCTAGTTTACTGCTTATTGGCCTAATGATCATTGTAGGTTAAGGCTACTGTGAATAAGACATTGACAAAGGACCCCTCTACCTTAAACTTGTACAGCTACTGCTTAAAGTTGATTTGAGCTTTTTTATTGTTCATGTAGAAGAGATTGTGAAAAATGAATGTAAATGGGACCCTTAGCAAACCTGTTGGCATACAGACAAGTACTACATTCTTCGTTTTCACCCAATACTTGGTGATGGCAAGACCTTTGAACAGCTTAGCTTCGATTAGTACCCAAAAAGGCAAAATACGTTTAAGAAAGCCACATTACTGGCCCCTAGCAACAAACAAACAAACAAACAGCTCCTTCTTCTAAGGCAGAACGTGTACTAGAAGGCCACGAGACACCTTCTTGGTTGTTCATAGGTGAAAACGAAAATCAATTTGAGGTGTTGATATTGCTAAGTTAGTGAAATATTGTATGTACACAGTAGTTTATCCACCTGTGTGAAGTGTTTATATAATACCTCATCAAAGAGTCGAACTCTGACATGCTGCCGCAGCGAGGTGAAGGCAAGTGGATTAGCCTACTGCCAGATACAGCCGTGTAGAAGTATCCCACCGTAGTTTCGGCCCAATACTTGGAGTCAACACAGGTTTGACCCGCGGAAGTTCACTTGCTTGATTAGGCATGTTTTTTTTTGTTGTAGGCATGTATAATTCTTTGGTCCAGCGGCTATTTAAGGCCTTTTCTTCGTTTTTTTTTTCTTTCTTTGATCATTCCTTGTTCTTCTGGAATGTATTTGACTTCTTTTTGTGTGTAACGGCAGTTATTTGCAGTATTTATAGCTTGATACGACATATCCTTGTTTGTTTGTTTTTCCATATTTTTTGTATGTTTTTTTATTAGATGGCTAAGCCATACCAACCACACGCACAAAATCTAAAAGTATATGCACAAAAAGCTCGTTAAAACTAAAAAAGATAAAAAAAAGTACCATAACTATTTACACTTCCTCAGTCTGTCGGGAACTTTCCCTCGAACAGGTCCTGCGGTAACTGGCAAAACCCATCTTACGCTACGGTCTTCCCTTCCTTACTGATCTTGCGCACCATGTTGCGCATCACATTTCTTAGTGGTTTATACTCCTGTTCAAGGACTATTTTCGCCAGAGGGCGAACGCTTTCGGTAATAGTGCTGAGGATGGTCTGCTTGCTAGGCATAGATCCATCCTCTAGAAGGTCCTTTAGAATGTAAAGGTCAAAGCCATTGACAGAGTTGTTTTGCCTCTGCAGAGGTACCATTTGGTGTTTCCAAGGCATCGTATCGTCGCATTAACATCCGGGGATCTAATTGGAAATCGACATCTACAAAGTAAAATGCACTACACTGAGTGGGTCCATATTCGTACAACAAGGACATATGCCGCCAATGAAAGAGATGCAAACATTACAGTAATTGCAGGCCAAGTAACAAACGTAACAAACTTTCCCTCCGGAGTACTGGAGACTTGAGGTTCAATTTCTGGTTGTATTGTAGAGGTACCTGCTGAAAATGATAAAGGAGGACAAATTTGTAATCGTCACCAGGTCACAGATCAAGAAACATCACGTACAAAAAAGTCTAAGTCACCATGAACTGTAATGACGTATCCAAACGTGCTATAAGCAGATTGTTTCTCGTGAAAACTGAACAACTATTCCATGAAGTGAAAAGCATAAGCTTACCATCGGCTTCACCGACTTTACTGATGGATTCAATAGACACCTTCACACTGGAACAAGCTGTAGTAGTAACTGAAAATGATATAAGAGGACAGTTTACCCTCATAGTAGATGCCAAATAGGTATGAAATTCAGGATGAACTTAAACTCACCATGAACGTGCACACCTAAGATCAAAACGTTACGAGTCAGTACTGGCTTGAGGAAGAAGACTCAATTGGTTCTTCGGGTTCGTTAGTTGTGGATACTGAAAATGATATAAGAGGACAGTTTACTATCATGTTCCAGCCCACAGGCAGAAGGTGAAAGTGACCTGAACATGGAAGGGGCAGATTAGGAGCAACATATATGGAATGCTGTACTATCTTAAACTCGGCATGAACTGTATCGGCGAATACACAACCTAAAATCAAAACGTTAGAAGTTAGTACTAAACAACGAGTCAATGCAAAACAAGCTTACCATCGGCTTCAGCGACTTTGCTGGGCGCAATTTTCGAGATAGGAGCCTTTTTAACAGACTTTTTACCAGGCTTTTGAGACGTGGATGACGTGGATGACGGTCCAGGAGCAGGAGCTGGTAGAGAGACAGATGTCAATAAATACAGTTTGGTGCATTGGCAAACATCCCTACTTGAGTAACACACCGTTATGCTTCGTGCTTCGTGTCCTTACCTTAACCGTCATTCTATGGGGTATTGTACTCCCATATGCATTGTTAAGACCCGATGTTGCGTCTTTCATTGTAGTTAGTGTTTTGTGCTTTCTTCATTAAGAGGGGTTGAGGTCGTACATGGGCGAATCTGGTCGTACATGGCCGAACTTGGTCGCACATAGCCGAATGGTCGTACATAGCTGAACCTGGTCGTACATAGCCGAATTGGTTGTATAGTGAAATAGTCGTACATAGCCGAACTAGTCACATGTAGCCAAGGTAATAGTAAATGGCCTACTGATTGCTGGGTTAGAGCGTAGGCTAATAGCCCCTGTGACTTAGGGATCAAGTTTGAGCAAAGGAAAGGATCCCTCGCCCAAAAGGTGTGCATCTACTGGTTAAAATACCTTGTGAAAAACAAATCTAAAGTAGGCTCCTATACAGAAACGACGATACACAGAAAGTACATAACATGAAAAGACTTGCTCACCATTTTTCGACGAGTCGTCTGTTGGCAACAGGTTCTTTAGTGCCTCATACTCTGCCATCATGTCATCTCTGGCCGACTTCATGTCCACTTTTTCAACTAGTCGCTCCACGAACTGCTTCAGTTGGGAAGCCGAAGGCACAGGCCGTGCTGCGACGTCTTGGATGTGCTGTTCAATTTCTTCGCGAGTGTTGTCATTCATTGGCATCCTTACTTCTTCACAGTACGCGAAACGGATAAGATAATGATTCCTCATAGTTGACTGTTTGTGCTTCATGAAGCGGGTGGCCATGACCTCCAAGCCCTCATCTTCCAAGGATGCAATTTCAGTGATAATACTTGCCCGGAAGAGAGTGTTGTTGACGTTGTCCTTGGAAGTCTTGGACCACACCTTAGCTGCCTTGAATGAGGTGGTGAGGGCATCTGCAGTCTTCTCGAGTTGGCGATACGAGTCTACCCGGTTGCTGGAGAGAAACAGGTACCGCTTCTTCTGAGGTCGATCTGCAGGCTCGTCTGACATCAGGAGAGGTCTAAGGTGTTTGACATAGACTTTGAGGAACTCAAAGATCTCCGTGGCCATGATCATCATTTTAGCGCCGTATATGGGCGACGTCTTATACTAGCCGTTTTTCATGATGACCACGCCAGGAAATTTAGGATCCTCGAAAGCCTTGTCTACGTCTCCTAGGTGCAGATTGACAAAATTGCTTTGTCGAGGAGCATTGGCGATGGTGAGCATGACCATCAGGAAGTTTCTTGTGTCCAGAGCAAGTCGTTGGCTTGGAGGAAGCTTGCCGTCGGCCACTTTGGTCAGAGACTGAATGATGTTTTGCACATGTCCAGAGGTGCCATATTGGACGCAAAGTTTTGGACCAATCAAGTGCTCTGACCGGTACTCCTTCAGCATCTCCCTCCTTATCTTGACCTCTGGAGCAGCCAGTTCCTTCCAATGGTCAGCTTTCTTCTCTAGGTTGGCAATCTGCATCTTGGATATTCCGATCCATATCCCTCTTCCTTCTGTAAATTTCAGTAGCTTCACCAAAGCATAGATCCTGTTCACGATTGTGGAGCTTTCATGGTAGTCGGTGCGACCAGGCTGGTCACGTCTTTCTTGCAGCTCTTCTACACGTGGATAGAAGTAATTGTCCTTGATTTTCGCCGTGTCAGCTAGGGCATTCTCAGGAAACATCTTCTGACCTGAGTCGACGGCCTTCCAGAGACCCAGGATACCAGCGCGGTATGTCTTTGCTGTTTTTGCCGGGCCCTGCTCAGGTTAATGACAAACGCATCGAGCAGTTCCTCGGCAGTGCGATAGTACGTGCGATACGCAAACCATTCCGCGCGTGGTATTCGGAAGGCGTCTTTCATGTCGTCAGTCAGCGTCTTCCCCAGCGACATGGCGTTTTTCTCCGGTGAGGACAGCTTCTGAGCTACCCCACGTTTTTTCAGTGTTGGGCTTCCTGGAGATTTTGCTGGAGACCTGCCCTCTACATTTCGATGGTAGGTAGTAGATACAGGCTCCGACTCCTCTCTCCAGGATTTCCGCCGCATCATCTCTGCTGCTAGTGACACCAACCGGTCAGCATCTTGGGCATCAGTGCAGGTGCGGACATATTGATGGTCACGCACCAGATGGTTGTCGATAGGTGCGAACCACCCCTTGCAGTGGTCGCACTTGGCAGGTTTGGATATCTTGTGCCGGCTTTCTCTCGAGAGGAATTTATACTTAATCGTTATCCCTTGTTTAAAATCCTGTGCTTCCTCCTTGGTGTATTCGTGTTTCTTGATCAGGTGCCAGTCGACATGGTCGGATGGCTGGAGCTGGCAACCTTTCACTGGACACATAATCATATATCGTACTTTTTTGCCATCTCCACGGACTTGCTTGATGGCATCCTTATGCCCGTAGGTTTTGTGTAGCCACTCTTCAACTTTCTGGCAAGATTTCGAAGTTGATTTCTACAAGTTACAGATGGGTAACATGGTCTTAGCTACATTGTTCTTACCATGCACATCCCGTGTTAACCCCTAAAACATAAATTACAAATAATGAAACATAAGCAGCAGTTAGTAAGTTAACCGACCTCTTGCTTGTGTTCTATGCCGATTTCCTTCTGTTTGTTGTTTGTTTTGGTCTTTGCCGACAACTGTAATGACGAAAAGCAGTGATATTCAGGCTTGTAGTCTCAATATTACAATGGTACCAGTAGCCTTCTATCTGAAACTTGGAATGGTATCATGTTCATCATATCACCTACCTCTGTCTCAGTAGCTGCAACAAAAATAGGAATGAAACACCACATCACTATTTCCATCAACCCACCTTGTCGACGTTGGTGGACGTTTTCCTTTTCTTTGATTCGTCACTGACTCGTCTTCATCCGATGACGTTATGTCAGACAGTATGTGAGATGCTGAAATTGATATAAGATGACAGTTTACTGTCATGTGCCAGCCCACAGGCAGAAGGTGAAAGTCACTTGAACATAGAAGGGGCAGATTAGGAGCAACATATATGGAATGCAGTACAAACGTAAACTCAGCATGAACTGTATGGACGAATACACAACCTAAAATCAAAACGTTACTAGTGAGTACTAAACAACGAGTCAATGCGAAGCAAACTTACCGTCGGCCTCACCGACTTTGCTGGGCGCAATTTTTGTCTTCTTCTTTTTCTTTTGGTCGGATTTGATCGGTTCCTCATCCGATGACGTGAAGTCGGACGGCATCTCTATCATTGTCTACAAAGAAGAAGTTTAAGACAATTGCTCAGATACAACGGTACTCGACAACTGCAGCAGATCATCGACAGATAACCCTAAACCCGAAAAGGGTGGGAGTGCTTCACCACTCTTCGGAGATCAGTTGATTCTCCTTTTTAACTCATTGCGTTAAGCAGCGTTTTGCATGATCGTCTTCATGTGTAGTATTCATCACGATCGAGGCAGATACTCACTGGAAGATCTTGTTTGGCCTTTCTTTTTGAAAATTTCCGGCTTCGTTTCTTTTTGGGCTGCAAAGGAAGAGAACAGATGTACTACTAACTTTGTTCACAATTATCTTACTCCACCATGTCCTTTCATGTAGTACAATCCACATATCACAGTTTGAAATCATAGAGCATACACATACCTTGTCTGTCTCGCCGCTGTCCACTTCGCTCGTTTCTTCTGCTATTTTCTGTAATATCAACAATGCAAGAGACACATGTAATAATTGTAATGAAGTAGACAGCTACAGACCTACTCAACATAAGTTAAAAGACGTGAGAACTAGTATCATTCATAGACGCTAAGTAGAACATTCATGGACACTAACCTTCGCGTGCTTGGCCACAGGGTTTCATGTCGCTCGTGCGCTATAGTGGTACTCCTCGGTGGCTATAAAGCAGACATGGACAACAATACATAGTGGTACCATGTTAAAGTAACTTGCATATTTGCTTTGGTAACAGACTTGAAAGAGAAAAAAACGTGAGTGAACGGAGACAACGTGACTTCAAGGTGCAATTGGTACAAACCTTTTCCTCTAATTGCTTTTTTGGTGTTGTGTTATCGTCTTGTCCACCTTCATTGTCACAATCATCTTCACTAGCACAACTGGAGACTTGGAAGAATCGGGGACAAAGTGACTGGCAACAATGGAGTAGTAAGAGGGTTCAAGGTCCGCACGGGAAACGAATATGTCATTGAACGTCCTGTTCAGCTAGTTGCGGACTTAGAAATTGATGGAGAAAACACATCACCAGTGAATGGCAGAAACGAATCAACGTCTGAGGAAGCAAAGAAAAAGGAGTTACCCAAACGAGCAGCCCGGGACATTGCACGGGATCAAATCTATGGCACTACGATTACTGAAACGGAAGAGGAATAATGCCTATAGTGAAGCTGCAATGCGCACTTCACTAGGGGGAGCGTGTGGAAAATGATGTACGTCAGCAAATTTGAACAATAACCGTTTCTAGAACATGCTTTTGCGAAATGTATATAAAGCTCTCAATAATTTAGTTTTTCAGTGAGATAGTCTTATACTAACATGTAGTTGTTAACTCACGTTCTGTTGTTTACTTGGGGAAGCATATAGAAGTTGAAAGAGACTTGCTATAACTTTTAATCTGTGATTTATTCGATGTTCAAGTGTGTGATTCACTACATTTACAACAACATTCCTATTGGAAAAACAATCAAGCAAAACTGAGGCCATACCGAAGACGAAATGCGCTCGATCAATCTGAGACTATTTTTAACTACCGACTTTCTAGAGCCAGACGTGTAATTGAGAACTGTTTCGGAATTTTATCTAGCCGCTTCAGAATATACCAATAATTGCAAAAGTTGAAACAGTGAAAGCCGTAACTATGGCAACTGTTGCCTTGCATAATTTTCTGATCTGATGAAAACAAATTCAAGTAGTGAACACTATTCATAGTGTCCTGCCCAATTTGTGGATCAGGAAAATCATCTTGGAAGAGTGCCAGGGCAATGGAGGGACGATGTAGACTAGTGTTACGGACTTGCGTCTGTCCAAGGCGTTGGTAGTAATAACTTCACGCGAACGGCAAAATCTGCGCAAGAAATGTTTAAGGAGTATTTTATATCAGAAGAAGGTGCTGTCTCGTGGCAAGAGAATATGATCAATAGTATCTGCAATCCTTTTGACGAAGAATATTAGATGATTGTAATTCATAGTAGAAAGAGATTTGGATTTGCAGTTTAATAATATTGAAATTTCTTCAACCTGTCGCAACATATACTCATTGCATGATATTTCTGGGGCAACCAGGCGCAGTTTTTCTTACGTGTATGCCATTCTTCTTCATTTTCTTTATTTTATTATTTTGTTACTGTTTCATTCTTCTATTTGTTTTTTCTTTTTGCTACGAAATTTCTTTTATATTCCCATCTCTGTGCCAGGGTAATTTTAAGAGTTTTTAAAGTATTTTTTCTGATTTCTAACTCGGACGAAATTCAATGTCACTTACTATCCCTCTTTGAAACACTTCTCTCTCATGACAACTCCTTACTTTCGCTTTTCACCGAGTGTGTTTATTAACGGATTCATTTTAACCACACCTCAAACTTTAGTAGGCGTCCCCAGTGACACACCATAGGCTTTACACAAAGTTTTAGGTCCAAAATGTCGCCATGTTATCTTTGGAATAAGTTGGTCCACTGATAATCTCGATCATCAATTGGAGTGTCATCACGCACCTCTATTTGATATAAACACGGAAATAAAACTTGGAAGAATAAAAACATGCAGCCATGTATCTTTTCTTACTCCCCTGTCTCATCAAACTCTAAATTAAATAAAACCTCTTCAATCTTGGATCGTGCTAAGTGCCGTTTTCTCTTTGGTAATTCCTTCAGTCGAGAAATGAGACTTCTGCAGTACATAACCTCTGGATCTTTCTCATCATCAGAATTATTTTCAGCAGCAATTGTCGACCTTAACGTTTGCATAAGCATTTCACCTACAGGACTATGGTCTGATCGTCGCTTCCGAGTTTGTTTCTCCCTACAAACGGTTTTTGGAGTTTCCAGTTCGGACCGATCTGTGCCCAACTCCTGGCTCTCATTAACAGGAACCTCAGAATCTATTCCATCTATTTCTGGGTCCAGGTTAGAGATTGTGTCGTCGGCAATAATAATCGAATTCTTTAAGAACGAGAGCGATCGAGACCGCGGCGGTTATTTTCTTTAAGATTTTTCCACGTTTTCTTCAGAAAATCAACTAGAAGTTGAAAGGGAAACAAATATAAATACCAACGCACGTACTAAAATACTGAAGTGAAATTTTCTGGCAGTGGAGATTCTTAGCCTGAGAAGGCCGGCCGGTGAAGGGGGAGGAAGGGGTTCAACCCCCTGGTAATTTGATCACCGCTAATCAGTGAAGAGTGATTCTCACTAAACCCAAACTAAAGCTTAACCACTTTAGAAACATTGCTCGGTTTGAAATAGAGACCATTCCGATAGAACAATCTGAATATAGATCCTCTGAGTTAATTAGTCAAGAATCTGAAACATTTTGGCTATGATAAAGTCAGCTCTTTACATTTTCGGTCTCAAGTAGAATTAGTTTTCTGTGGCAAATAATAAGGAAACATGAACCAGAAGTTCGTCCCCTCTGAAAATGGAAAACTATCTCAAACCTTTAAAATCTTACCGGACTGCCATGATCCTAGTCGTTTATGAATAGTATCCCAGCAACGCTTTCTCTTATCCTTATCTTTATTTGATGACAATTTTGCATTCTACAAACATGGATACTCCCGCACAAAGTCAATAAAAGATTCGTTGTCCAACTCATCTTGGGATTCGTGTTGTCGCTGTTGTTTTTGTTGCGGTTGTTGACTGTCATGGTGCTCAGCAGTGCTTGTATTTACCCGTAGATTATTTAAAGTTTGCAAATTTCGTCGAATTTCGCTTTCCTCTGGTTGCTCCTCTTCCGACTCAACGTGCTGCAATGGTGAGTCAGATGGGGGCGGTAGTTCAGAAATAGCGACTTGACAGTCAGCAGAACTTGTTGATGTTGATGTCACCGAAGGCTGGTTAAAATTAGGGTAGTATGGTGCTTGCAAGCGAGATCGGTAAGCATGAACTGCCTGTTGTTGCCAGTAAAACATTTCCTCTGGACTACCATACACGCTACACACACTCATTTCTTGTTCTTGGGCCATTTTCATTGCACTGTTAAAATTGCAGAGCTCTTCTTTTACATATGCAATGAAAAATTTTTTATATCGTTGACATGTGTTAATCAAAAGAGAGGCCACGTGTGCCATACTGAATTTCTATTGTTCAACAGTCAATCGGAATTAACTTTGCCGTTTTTCCGCCATCAAAGTTTCGCGAGAGGTATTCTGTTTTTCCGCCGATTCTTGCGCAAGACTGCTTTAGTCGCGCGGAAAACATGCAGAATAGAAAAAGGCCCTCAGTTGATATTTGTAGTGGACCAGCCATGATGACCGGTAAAATAATATGAAGTATTGCTGATGACCATCTTAACTACTACAGGCGGTCATCGTGGCCGGCCATAGTAGTATATTGCCACTTCAGTTGATATTTGTAGTCGACAGGCCGCGATGACCGGTAAGAAATATAAAGCATTGCTGATTATCTTAACTAGTACACGCTGTCATCGTGGCCGGCCACAGCAGTATTTTGGTACCTTATTACGTCAAACTAAGCCGCGTATCTAATTCCGCCGCATTGAATTAAGCCGCGCTATAATTAAGCCGCACTATGACAAAATTTGGAGTTTGAGAGGTTTTAATTAAGCTGCAGGAGTCACTCAGTACTGAAGAAAAAGTTAGAACGGATTGACTTTTACAACTATCATGATTAATGGAATGATATTTTAGACAAGGTAGAAAGTAGTGATGATGAAAGTGAACAGTGATATAGTGTATTGAGTAAAGTCACCCAGCAGTAATTGAGTTTTTCTAATTGACTTGCCTGGTCTTTAAATAAGCCGCGTTCTTCTATTAAGCCGCATCATTAATTAAGCCGCATTTTTACTAAGCCGCATTTTTGAAGGTGCGGCATAATTAAGTACGCGGCTTAATTTGACGTAATAAGGTATTCAATTTATAATATGGACTACCTCCCATGGTGTACATTCAAATTATAATGTCAGACCAAAAGACAACACTTTTTTATGGTATGACACCGAAGGTCACCAAGAACGTAACTTTTGAAAAATGCATATAGGAGCCTGTAGTATGAACAGAACAAAACCTGTAACACATGTTCAGATGACACTAGCTGTTCACTAATCAACAACATTCAAAAATCTGCCATAGCAGGCCACACATGGAGCACATTCTTTTGCAACTGCATCATGGTCAGCAACACTAAAATGAAAAGTGCGCAATCTTTTCTGCATCATTGCTGTTTCTTTTTCATGTGTAATTCCATTTCTTTTCTTTTTGATTAGCCCTATACTTCTTACAAAGACAGGAATTTTGTTTTCACTACTTATGGTTATGTCTTCCGGTCTCTGATTCTTCGGAGCAGAAAATGTTCAAGAAGGCGAAGAAGTTGGTCCCACGATAAAGTTGTTGGCCTCCATCTAAAGTCATTTAGCAATGATCTCTTTCCCACTTACATCCTGCCAATTGAAGGTGCCATCAGTTGGATTACAAAAACACTTGTTAATCTTTTTCAACGGCTGTAACAAAAACGTTTTCCCACAATTAATTGGGCCATAGTGCAGTATGTTTCTGAACTTTCTTCTGCCCAGATGTAACAGATTGCGCACAGCATATACACATGTGTCAACTGCTATGTTATTGCGAGATGGAGTTTGCAGAGCCATCTACAGCCACGACGAAGGTACCTGACAGGTACAATCTGTTTGACGCGCTTCTTCCAGTATTTGCGTTCGACTCTTGGACATTCCCAAAACTCGCTGCGCAGACGTTTCGATTGACGATACTTGGTCCAGTGATCTGTTTACAGCTGACCTGCCCAACTGTAGCATAAAAGCTCTGATCATTGGTTGGCCGGCACGGCACAATTTGCTAGCAAGTGCTTAACATCATCAATGGAATGCAGCTTCTCACTTACGACAAGATCTGCAAACTTCACAGCATCAAATTTATCCTCTCTGTTGGTACCATTGTTGCGATCGTTGTGCAAGTCGCGTCTTGCAATAGTAGCTCGTTCTGTTCGACGAGGAAGAAGCTCAATTGGTACATGGTCGTCGGATTTACGTTTACGCTTCGACAGCTGTACTGCCACATGATAGTGGAAACCACCCGTTTCAGGATGTTCTTCCATGGCACACACCCAGTTCTCTACCTTTACTGTCGCACCTACTGTCTCAAAGGCGTTGCAAACAATTTCTGCGAAACGTTGTCTTGAGTACAGGTTAACGTCTGCCTGGGAGTAAGTGACGAGGTAAACTTGACTCCAAGCTGCTGCGGCTCTCAGTGGAATGTCTTCGTCAGGACCATCATCAGGCAAATCATCGTGGCCAGCATTTTCTGGCCAATCCAATACTGCGGCCTCATTTTCATGATCTCCATCTACACTTAGAATATTGTCAATCATATCAAATGCGTTGCCCTCTGCATTCCTATCTTCATTTTTGTCATCCATGATGACCTGTGTGCAATAAATATTTTGTATTATGTATGATAAATAAATAAATCCTCCATTAATAATGCTGGTACAACATGCTTTATGCTTTACTTACGCAAGCATAGTCTGTGCAGAAAGTATTTGCTACCTTATATAGTTCTCACAGATAGACGTTGCCAAGATGCAATCCCGGACGAATTATTTTCGCCAATTTCCACTATCCAAATGTGGTACTACCCAAACTATCGATGCGTAATGCAAATGTCTATCCAAACTTCTTTTGTGTTGTACAACGCTTCTAGGCTAAGTGTTGGTTAATGTGCAATGACGCTGGCGTCACTAAAGCCACCACTACAGATCTTAACAACGGAACCTCG
>JAOBRC010513008.1:0-11487 GCA_027575255.1 Scolionema suvaense | reverse complement strand
GCCATATAATGGTAATAATGTATTGGTGCTTTTACGCATAAGTACTTATAAGTTTCATATCACTATTCAGGAACTTGTAGTGCAGTCTCAAAGTGAGTATCTATGCGAGCCTACAGGAAGGATTCATGGCTTTTTTTTGGTGACCCTTTGCAAATTGTTGACTAGATTGGACAAAAATCACCCTTCTCTTTCTGGTACAAATAGTGTACAGTGCACGTCCCCGCAAAATCTTTCCTTGGCTTGGCGCTTTGTTGACATGGTTATTTTGGGCTTGGTGTATGTACCTCGGGGAAATGGCCTCATGTCCGTTGGATACATTTAATTTAATTGTGGAAATGTCGCAAGTGCTGTCCTCTTGGGATTGTTCTTCACCACTAGGCTTTAGTTTCCGGTAAAAGGACATAGATTAGATCTTAGATCGGTCATCTTGTAATGTCTAGTCCTGCTTTTAAACCATCGTATACTGAAAAATCCAGTTTTTGATTGAATGCGGTCTGGCTTCTTCTTTGTTGCTCATTTCGACTGACAGAAAGTGATGTTATTTTGAATTTCTAGTAAAGTACTCGCGAAATATAAACCTGCTTTTAGCTCTTGTCCTTATGTCTCTGGCAGAGTAATTAACACGTTCTTAGCATCTCAAACTGCATCACACATGCATGTGCTATATTCTGATAGTATCTGCCATCCAGTGACACGTTTATATGAGTTTTTTCAGCCTGTGAGTTAGGCCCCGGGCGCACAGATATTGGAATATCGCTAGTCATAACTTTTCAAAAATTGAACGTGGGAAGATTTATGTACCTTATGAATTTATGGACTAGGTTCGATTAGTGGATGGCAAAACAATGGGGTGCACAGGCACTAAGTTTGACTTGGTATTGAATTGTTTTCAAGATACATATTATATTTCTGTTTTCAAGAAACAGATTATATTGGTCATTAGGCGAAGATGGAGAACGAAGGTAGTATCAGTCTTGGTTCTGCATCCTATTGTAGCAATGAACTTATCGTTGCTAGTCATGCGCTTGTGCTGTTTGCGACCTACCCTTCGGCTCTCTTTGATCGCATCGAAAAAGTCTTGTTTCTTGACTAGGGCAAAAAGTCGGGCGCACACACAGAATGTTTTGTTCTCAGAACAAAGCCAACCGTGGGAATTCAAAGTTCAATTAGCGTAGTCAAAATTTATATCTCTGTGCGCCCTGGACCTTAGTGAATATAGTTGCAGTGTTTTCAGACAGTCATCTGCTACTTGTACATGTCTGAAAACCCAGTTTGAGTTCTTAGCTTTTTCCGTTAGAGGGGTATAATGGTTAAAATTGAAAATACTAGTGCACGATAGAGGTCGCGGAAACATTGTTATTTAGCTTCCATGTTATAAAAAAAGTCTTGCTTTGTTCTGTTGATAGTTATCCTCAAAGTCAAACAGCTACCGTCTTGATTCTTCATGATGTCATCGGAGTTCATTGCTAAGCATTGACGGAGTGGAGCCTTTAACACAGCTTAGGCGATAAAATTAAAGAGATAAAGTGCCTACATTAATTGAGTGCCAAGTATTTTGTCATAGAAATTAGGTTATATTGAGTTGTAAGATTGTAAGTGCATGACTTTGGTGGCGATGATCTCCTGCTACATAAACTTTTGTCGTAAAATCAAAACTGGGTATAACTTGGGCACCAAGCTGTGAGGTTATCACTTTGCTCTGCTTTAACTCAACTCACTCGTTCTACACACATCTTGGACAAACCTCGCAGCAAAACTGCAGTAGAAGTATTTGAACGCTTAGTGCGATAATTGATCGGCAGATTGTCCATTTCGACCAATCAAACTACTTCATGTTGCAATGACAATTATGCGCACGCACATGCATTACAAAACAATTGCTGCGAAGTCATTCTCTGATTGGATTAGAGCGGGTCACGATGGTAGTATGCGCCAATCAGAATTCAGGGATTTTGACAGCACTTGGGTGCGTCCAGATTTGGATGCAGAAATTTCCTATGAGGACCTACCAAGCTCGGAATGAGCGGAGCAGCGCTGACTATAGGAGTAAGCAGCGTAGAAAGTGAGGGGTTGGTACCCAGGTTAATCTGGATAGCATCAGGTTTTAGTAACCTCTATGACCTGTGAAAATGCCAGTTTTGGCCATTGTTTCCGATTAAAGCCTGATGTGCTGACTTACCTGCTGAGTAATGCAGTGTAGCTTGATATTCAGGAAATATTTACTGCTCTTTTGGCCAGTGAAGCAGCTGTAAGTCTTCATGCTATCTATCTTATATCTTTGGTCTTGTAGAGTATTGGCTTTTTGAGGTGGTTCAGACTATGCTCCCTCCAAAATTTTGTTGTATTCATGCTATAAACCTAGAGCTTTCCAGATGAATTGAAAACTGCTGGACTTCCCTTGTTCATAGCTGGATCATCAAAACAGCTTTTGAGATCCTTTGTTAACCATAAACAACCCAGGGAGGGATTGTACCGGCAGGCATGGTTTTCACGCAGAAGCAGAACTGGCAGTGTTGCTAAATTTCTATGGGCATTCCAAAATGCCTATAATAGTTCGGGTCATCGAACCATACTGTGAGGAGGTGGCTCATTGTTTTTGCTGACAAAGGTCATTTTTGTCCAACTTAGGCCAATTTCAGGCCAATTTTGATGAAAAAATGGTTGAAAAAGGCAGTAAAACCCTGCTAATTCATAGTTTATGTTCATTTGATATGTGCTAGTAGAATTCATTTGACGGGACTGAGACGTAGAATTGGTACCATCAGCAAAATTTTGTTATTCGTCCAAGATCAGAAGCATGGAAACTTGATTGCGTCAGTAAATTTTCCTCAGGCAAACCTGAGGATCTCACTCCTCGTGAAAACTTTAGCGTACAAGTTACTTCATCTCATTACAAAATACCATTTCCTTCTCTTTGTTTGTATTTTTGGCTTTTACGGGCTAAAATGTGCTGCGGGCATAATATTAGTGATTGGTGGAGAAATAGATGTATGTTGATAATTCAATAGATAGTTATTTAATTTGGTTTTGTTTTAATGGCTATGTTTTGGCTCTGTTGATTTTGGTCAGCGATGTGATTTAGATATTGTTCTTTTCTCTTATTGTATACATTAAACTGCATTCTTTAGGACATCAATCTATTCATTGCTCGTTTTTCACCGGACCTCGAGGTGGTGATTACATGTGATGGCTGTCAGAAGAACATCAAAGGTCGTCGGTACCGCTGTCTAAGTTGCATCGATACGGATCTGTGCACAGACTGTTATGCAGGTTAGATTTCCTCTTTGTTGTGTGGTTGAACTTCTTTTGCTTACCTTAGTGTGTTGCAATAAATTGTTGAATTTGATTAGAATTATTTAAACTTTTGGACTGTCCCACAAAATGGCAACTGCCCAGGTGCTGATATAGTTATTTACGTAAGTGTCGATTAATTTCTCTGCTTTAACCTTTTGAGTACCTGGCGTGGTGGGGTTTGCCAGGCAGTCCCTGGAGACAACAAAAGATTTATCTGTGGTCCACCTGGTGGTCCCAACAAGTGCAGTTCTAATGAAGAAATCTGGCATTGTAGCTCTGCAACTGAAAGGGGCATAATATTGAGTGTGAGAATTGGTGTCACTGTTACACAAAAGGCTCATATTTTGCGTTTGGGTTGAGGTTATCATGGTTGGTGTGAACAATCAGTCTTCTCTGAGAGTAAAATTGTAGGTGTGGGGTAGTTGCATGCCTACTATGATAGAGCCGCACAATACTTCGTTTCTAATAAGGGAAATAGCTCTCAATGTCACTTTACCTATGAGCAAGATAAAAAACATACCTGTGTAACTCACCAGGATAATAAAGTGCATCTAGAACAATTCATTAAGTAAAAAGCTATTTGATTCTAGTTGATAGAGCTATGTTTTTGGTAGCCTGCATCAAGCTATCAGGCGGACATCCGTGTTGATCCCGTAAAATGCATTTGAAGCTACAATCAGAGTTGCAAGTCCTGATGCACAGGTGGTTACCCATGCTCTGTATTTTCGAATGAAGTTAATCCGAGTCTGTTTGATTTCCAATCACTGATGGCAGTTATCTCAACATGGGGCTGCGGTGTAAATCTCCTCCCAATTGTTAATCGTATTATCACTGTGCTTGTTTCTTTGATTTTTACAGGGTCATACCAGAGCTCACACTGTCCTTTCCATTGAGAGAACTAACCCCTGATGATAGGAGAGAGTGGCTGCTATATGTGGCTCTCTGTGTCCACCCCCTTTTATCTAAATTACACACATTGTGGTATTTCATTCATTGCACTTAGGAAGTACTAAACAACACGAGCACACACAAATAGCTTGTTGGTGTGGATTGCAAGGATTGATGATTGCAATTGTTCAGCAGGTAGCGATTGTTGTTCCTGGAGATGAGAATGCATTATGCTGCAGTGAAACAAGACAGAATCAATTTTACGTGTGCAACAAAGTGGGTGAGGTGTGCAATTTTCACACTCCATGATTTCTCTAAGTGTATGTGGAGGCCCACCCGTGTGATCGTTCACCATTCACAGAGAAGACTGAGCGATTGTGGGCTGGGTATGCTATTTGTCTTTGGAAATTGGAATAGAAAGGCGCAAGACTTTGTGGGATCCGTGTGCAATGCATGAGAGGAAATTTAACATACTTGACGTAATTGAGCAATACTGAAGTCATACTCAGTTAAATTCGTTTTGCGTCCTAGCATAATCTTGTGTTCTACATCCATATAGGGCAGAAGTCAGGGATCACATATGTCATGTTACTTAATTACAGCAACGGAGAAGCAGCTATTCGGCTAAAGACTGTGACTTGTTTGTGAGAAGATGGAGTTTTTGAAGAGCGAGCATTCTTATTAATTGAACTACTATGCTGCGAGTAAAAATGAAAGACAAAATCTAGAAAGTATGTAGAAGTTCAATGCGTTTTTTAGTTCAAACAGATACAAAACATCAATCTAGAAACGAAAATCAAACGAAGAAAGTCAGAGCATTATTTAGAATGAAGAAGGAAAAGAAAGGTCCACCTTGAAGTACTGTTACATTTGTACACTTTGTGAGTGAGCCTGTATTTGTCGAACTGATGTTTTCGAATCAATTAATTGCTCTGGTGTTAGTTTTCTGCTTGTCTTTAAATTCTGAATTATCTTTTTTATAGTACTTAGCTACATAATATTTTTTATGAGGCGCTTTCTTCTGCTCATTAATGTTGTGCTACCAGCGAGGCTGCTACTGTGATACAGAATATCCATTATATTCAGATATATTTAAATTATGCAAAGCACTTTGTCTATAGTACCAAAACTACAGCCACTTGTGGTCATCCAAATAGATCCATGCTCTTGTCACAAGCCCAGGTCATTTTCAATAACCTAAGATGAGCCTCTTTGCTTTATGTCAGGAAAGCTATTGATACTGAATTGTGTTTGGAAATTGAACTGTCATGCATTAATAAGCATTTTTAAATGATCCGCTAATTTTTAGAAATGCATATTTTTTTGTTCTGACATGAGACAGATGATGGCAGTTGAGCGATGTCAATAGAACTTGGTGATGTGAATATTGGAAAAGATGTACAGTAACATAATGTAGTTATGGCAGGGGTTAAAAGTATATTGAATCTGATACTGCTAGCTTATTTTGCCCAGTTTGTTCAAGCTGAAATATACTACTCGTCGGACGACAAAATGCTCAAGGTGAAACCCATTGCCACTCAAAATGTTGTTTCTCCAGGGGAGTGTATTGGGTTTTGTGAACAGAACTCATTGTGCAAGTCTGTCAACGTGACTCCAAGGCAGGGAAATCATCAAATATGCGAACTTCTGCCCAGTAATCGTATTGCCAGTGAATCGCTGTTGATTGTTGATTCAAGCTACATCCACATAGATACTGTGTCATCTTGCAAACAATGCGTTCCAATCTCCACCAAAAGAGCAGATATAGAGTACGAATGTGACTGTCAAAAATATCCCCAAAAAAGCAGTTGTCTGGACTTCTACAACAGCGGCTTCCGATCGAATGGACTGTATCACATTGCAGGATATGGTGGACAGGAAATTGCTGCATATTGTGTTATGGACATAGATGGATGGGGCTGGACAGTATTCCAGAGAAGGTATAACGGAGGTATGAACTTTGCGCGAACATGGAAGGAATATAAAACATTGGCTGGGAAATAAGCACTTAACTGTATTGGTGCCACAAGGAGGTGGTCATGAGCTCCGAATTGATCTGCCAATGCACACTGGAGAAACTGGATATGCGAAATATCAAGATTTTGCTGTATTTGGTGAAGAGTATACCCTATCGTTTGGAGCGTATTCTGACAATATAGGTAACAGTCTGTTTAACAACTTGAACTTTTCGACATACGATCGTGATAACGACGAAAAGCCAGATGAAAATTGTGCAGAAGTATATGGTGGAGGGTGGTGGTATGCAGGTTGCCATGTCGGTTTACTGAATGGCAAATATGTTAAATACGAGACTGAAACGGAGTATGCAATGACTTGGCACTCATGGAAGGGAAAGTTTGTGTCCCTGAAGACAAGCAGGATGATGTTTCGCTGAGTATTGAGAGAGAGAGGCAGACTTCTGAAACGTATTTAATTTGTAGAAATTATTTGGGAACTATTTGGGAGTTATCTCTGTATCTTGTTGATAAAGTAACAGATGTGGGTACAATATATAAATGATAGGAGGAATACTAATAACTTTCTCCTGATAAAAATTGATCTGTTCAGAAGTATTTTGTGCATCTTGTGCATTTGCTTCGTACACAACCGGTCTATTACTCTCTCGTCAACCAACTTACAGCAATATTTCCTCGCTGAAAATGTAGCTACGTGACAATTGAGTACACTTAGGAACTCACTTAATACATAGATGCAAGGATACACAGGCACTACAAAAACAATCACGCATCAATGGCATGAATTGCTTGGATGCAGACAAAATAAAATACAAGATACAAAATAAAATAAAATACAAGACACAGAATAGTAAAATTCCATTCTGTGACAATCTGTAAGATTCAGGGTGGAGTAAATTTCAGTATATTTTACCTTCTGTATTGATGTATTAGTGTTTAGCCTATCCAACTGTTCTCTTCTTGTACTCAACTAGTATCATTTTCTTTTGGCATGTTGGTGTTTTATTCCAGCTCTTAATTCTAATAAGATATCAATTCTTGTTGCCACTGAAAGCCTCGGAAATAGTACCTCAAAGACTTTTTACTGTGATCAGAAGTTTTTGTAGGAAAAATCGTTGTGGCTTAGTACCCGAATTTAGTTCACAGAAGTGTTCTTCGTTGTTTTCTAATTCGAAGAAGTTCTTGCTGAGATGATCCCCCATAATTTGGCAATAATTTTTTTAGATTATTTATGCTGTAGATTGAGACGGGTGGGGATTCAGTAATTTCTCATCAGCTTCACGTGGAGAGAAGAGCAGCTACTGACTTCAGCAATAATTATTTCCCTGCTGTAGACAAATACATGCTCTGAAGGCTGTTTTATTTTTGTTCTTTTATACCCTATATTACCTGGGTTCTTTATCGAGGTATAATTCCTGAGGGGTGGATTCAACCCCACCTAGGGAAGTCCCTGAAGACCACGCCCTAAAAGACTGTCATTTGGCATGATTGTAGACCAATTGTTCCTGGTTAAAGCACGACATAAACAAGTCTGTATCTATCTTCAAACCAAAGTTATAGGCCGTAGAGTGAGGTGCTTTTTTGCGTGTTCGATTTTTACAAAACCTCTGTAAGGGTTTGGCCAGGAAATTTTCCAATCACCACTCAACTTTTTGTGATGATGGAAGAACTGCCAATTGGATTGTCCTGAAGTAAGGTTTTTCTGAAAGATAAGTTTTGGGAAAAGTAGACAAAAACTGCCATGCAAAAACCAGTCAGGGGGTGGAAGGGGGGGGTTAACCTCCCCTTCTAAAATATGACTGAGACATGAAGTGTCGAAATGTGACTAGATTGTAGCTATACCTTTCTTACCATGCCTACTTTGTTAATAAATTTGATGTAGGGTCTCAAACTGACCACAATTATGTTGTTTTCATTGACAAAATGTCTGTATAAATACGTATTCACTCACAGACCATGTAGATAATAATGTTCTTACTGAAGAAAGTGGGCTTAGGTGTGCTAAAATTATGAGTAATATTTTTTACTGTATTTCTGGCAAGTTTCAAATCCTTCTGATGTGGTGGTCAAATTTTACGGAAGGTAAAAGTAAAAAAGTTGTAAAAAAAAGATAATTTTGATATTTCTCTATCATCCTCAATAATCTTAAAAATGCCTGTGAAACGCGTCTCATAGATGTAAACTAAAAAGTTGCAAAATTTCAGGTTTGCAGGATTTTTGTTTCTTGATATTCGTAAAAATATCAGGGCGTGGTCGCATACACCCCCTGTCACCACGCAAATTAAGCATGAATCATTTCTGTGGTGTATAAAATTGAAGATAAGAAAGGATAGCTCGTAATTTCGTGTTCTTTGATCTCAACCAATATATGTAAGACCTGCCAAGAACAGCTTGTGGGCTACTTTTCAAATACTGATCTTAAATAAGTCCAGATGTAGTCAATCTTCTCTTTGATTTTTTTTTGTTGAAAGGTGGAAAATGGCCGAATGATCATTCCGACCAGCATGAAGTCATTGATCTGAGGTGAGTAATTTTATGTGCTTTGTTTCATTTTTGCTGCTTTCTTAATGAACTCTGCAACTTAAAGGGAAGTACAATCAGCTCAAAAATGAAGTTTTTTTACGTGTTAGAACACAGTTATGTATATATCCACAAGGCAAGAGAAGTCAAAAAAGTATAACCTAGCGCAAAGCTTTTGAAAAAATCATGTCATCATCAGGTGCTATAAAGGTCTTTATGACTTTTGACCCTATTCTACATGGGGGGTCATAGTGTGCCCCCTCCCACAAAATATCTCATAAATCCTAAACTACGTAAGATAATCAAACCAAACTCAATGACTTGTCCTAAAATTTTCATAGCTATCCGATGGTGTAAAGAAAAATTGCAGCAGGCGACTAGAATGGACAACCATAGATAATAGACGAACAGGTGGTATATAGAAAAAATGGCATTTTTTGAGGAAAATCGACCAAATTTGGGAATATTTGGGTTTAAATCAATGTCTTGGTCTCTTTTACAACATAAAATACTGCAAATTAATGATTCTGGTTGCTTCTGAAAACACAACTTTTGAAAATTTTCGAAAAATCACCATTTTGTATAAATCATGACGACATGGCTACATTAAAGGAAGGGTAACGCCAAAAATGAAATTTTAGCAGTGGATAGAGCTCAACAAAACCTGACATCTAGTTTTTATTTTACGGTAAAAGCTTTTGTAGTTTTGGAGATATCGACCCTCATCGGTGTATCGTTGCTAAGCCTTACCTCTTCCATAGTAACCTATTACCTAAAGTTAATTTATATATTTTCTCAAACAGATCTTTGACATATTATCCAGCTTTATGATAAAATGACAAAAAATATACTGTAAAGCAATTGAACATTGAGTATTTTAGGTACAAAGTTTGGATAATTTGGGTGGTACACAAGTGACGTCATGCGTAATTAAAGGCAAGATGGTAGCTACTGAACTTTAAGGCTCGATATCTCCAAAACTACACAAGGTTTTTCCATGAAATAAAAACTAAATGTCATGTTTTGGTGTGCTCTATTGACTGTTAAAATTTTATTTTTGATGTTACCCTTCCTTTAATGACATCATCAACTTAATTATGCATAAATTATGTTCATTTTGTCCAAGGCTAAACATGCACCCAGTTTTGATATAGCTTCAGTACTTTAGGAATTATCGAGGTGGGGCCTCAGGCCTGAGGAGCCCCTTTTGACCCTAGGTAGAGTAGGGTTAAGACTTTTGTGGCACCTGATGATGACATGAATTGTTGAAAAGCTTGTACTAGGCTATGGTTTTGACTTCTCTTGAATATGGCCAATTCATCTTTTATTTTTACAGTTGTACTGCTGTAAAACCCTATAGCTACCATCTTGCTATATTGCCGCATACGAGTATGTTCCTAAGCATGGTCATTACCTTAGTAACCCAAAGGCCGAACTCTCTTGTTCAATGATCTTTGGCATCAGGCTTCGCCATTAGACAAAAGACCCAGTCCTTCTCCATTTTCGTCTTGAATATTTTCGAAATAATGGTTATCATAATGCTTTGATTAAATGCCCCCTTGTTTTAAATGCTCCCTGTCGAATAAATCCCCCCCTCTTTTCGGGAAATTTTTCAATAAATACCCTCCTCTAACAGACGCCCCCTCTAGAGGTGCGTTTATTAGAGGTATATACGCTAATTAACGCATGAAAACTACTACCACTACATTATTTCGCAGTTTTTGTTTGGTATAAGATATGAAGATGATGTTGGCGACAATATTGACATGTGATCTAGTGTATATTTATTTGATGTATATAGTTTATACTTAAGAAAAAATTAGAGTTTCACAAAAATGTAATAGAGGCCCCCCTTTTAAAGGCTTCTCAAATAAATGCCCCCCTTATAGGTTCAAAAACTTGATAAACGCCCGTAAGGGAAGCATTACGGTATATAATTTTTGTTGTACCCAAGTGATATCATACATAAATTAGTGGCACGAATGGTAGCCACTGAGTTTTGGGACTGAACTAAACAAGCTTTTGTGATAAAAGAAAAACTGCATGTTATGTTTTGATGAGCTCGATCATCTATCAAGTTTTGATTTTGCCCTTTGTATGCCTTAGGTTGACTTGAGGTTGATTTTTCGAAAATGTTGCTTTGTTTATGCATGCTGCAACTCCGAACTTATGATGGACTCTTAAAATTTGTTAGAAATGCTCCAAGTGAGTATTAGGTTCCAAATGTTTTTCTGATGTCTGCAGACCCACAATCTGCAAAAATGCGTGTTGTACTTATTTAACCAGATTTTATAAAAATTTGTAAAATCTGGCATCAAAAGAAATCTCAATATGGGAACTTTACAGTGACATGTAATTTGTTTATGTGTGATGTTGGTTTTGGTAAGAAGAAATTGCCGATAAGCTATATTTTCCATAGGTATATTTAGCTGATCTGACTATGGGTCATTTCACGTTTGATGTCGTAGTTCACATCCTACTGACCCCAGTGACTTGAAATTAAGGGTACAGAGTTGAGTTTTTAATGTTAGTGTCCTTGGAGAATTGCTTAGGGAGACCATTATGATAAATAGGGCACGCATAGTGGGGAGTCAGTTTTTCAGAGGATAGTCGAGGCAGTATCCGCAACAACCTATTATAAAGCCATTTTTAAGGATGACCCAACTCATTAGGTTAAAAAGTTATAGTTAACTGTACCCAAAGAGCAAAGATTTGTCGTTTAGTTTTATTTTAGCTGGAGTAAACATGGAACAATGAAGTTTATGTTTGGTCACTTTCGTAATGGAGGGCCTGAGGAGGGGGGAGGATC